>QJPP01002986.1:32500-55000 GCA_003996215.1 Jaltomata sinuosa | reverse complement strand
GGCATGCTCAATTATCTCTTAACTTAGCTATGTTAATGCATCAGTCAATTTACCGTCGGGGAATAGAATGGAGCGGACTAATACTCTATTCGACTAGAGGAAGAATCTTTATTAAATAGGATGCCTCCCAAGCGTCGAGGGGCTAACCGTCATATTCTCAATCGGCTTTGCCTCGCTGCATACTTTCGTTTAGTATTCCTTACATCTATTCTCCAATCACCCGAAAGTAGTGGCGAGGCAGACATTGAGCAGAAAGACTGACTTAAGACTTTATCATTCACACCGACCTGCTTTCATAAGCACTTGTTGGCAAGTTCAGAAGAAGGCTTTGAGGGGAACTAACTCTATATGGCTCCAGTTCAGTATTGCTTCTCGCTTAGATTCTCTTCCAGCTGAGCTGCACTAACAGGCTTAGGTAAAGTACAGATAATGTGAGTGACTACATGCGAAATCTTTTGCTTCTTCCTTTCCTTCTGCTGGCAAGTAGCTTTCCTTTTTTCATGTAGTTCAGGATTCCCTCTCTATGCCCATATCTATTTAGTCAAAAGGCTAGTTCAATCGCTCTGAGGAAGTACTCTAACTTTAATCAGTATCTCTAATAGAGCGATATCAGGCCTTCTGTGCGATATCGATCTTCTGTTTATGGTAAGCGTTCTGCCTTTCCCCTTACTAGATCAAATAGGGAAATTCAAAAAAGTACAGGAAAGGAAACCTTATTCAATGACCACTCCTCCTTCTGAATAGAGATAGGGTCGCCTATCAATCGACAGTTGCTGCAGCTGGTGGAATAAATCTACCCGGAGCTTCCGCTGGTGTTCAGATAGAAACTCCAATTTCTCTTTCTGCTCATTGGGAGAACTCTGAATGGATTGGTTTCCGGGAGTCAAGGTGGAAGTAGATGGGGACTGGGGAGAATAAAAAACCTCCTTATCGAAATTGGTCTCGTCCGATGCATGGCCGATGAGGGAGGCTCCAAAAGGAGAAGAAGCGGACGGAGACTCCGAGGGTTAGGGGATAGGTTTGGTCGAGAATTTTATTACCTAAGTACTCCACTATAGCCACTAAAAGGGTCATATCTTGTTGAAGAGAAAGTGAAAGGAGCGAGACCTTGCAGAGTAGGTACGGAAGGGGAGGCCTCTTCAGAGGTAGTTAAAACCCTTTATTTCAGGGAGGCAAGATAGGATCTTTCTTTTAGCATAGGACCACATACCCTAATTGAGACCCGGAGGGAGGCTGGATCTACTCTAAAGTAGAGTAGCTGTACATGCCTTTTTCTTAGAGTGGATTGAGGAAGAAGTGGAACTCAGATGAGAACGTAGTCTTGCTGCATCTCCTGAAGGAGAAGGGGCTAACCTATCCAACAAATAAGCTGGATCCTCTGGAGTTAGATCGGCTGGAGTAGCTACTTACCTTACTGTTGTCCAAAGAAGTCTGTTGGTACAGATGTCATATGAGATGTGAAAGCGATTTCTGACTTAAAGACTACTAGTTGAAGTAGAGCCGACTCTAACATTCGACCAGAGAGGTCAATGCTGGGAAAGCAAAGAATGGAATGTATGTTCTAAAGAAGAAGGTTTCTTTATTATTCTTTTCAGGAGCAAGCCATAAGGACTTTGTAGATCGCGAGAATGCATGTTTTGATGCTTGCACGGGCTCAAGCAGGAAGAAGACTAGGAAAGCAATCGAACAGACAAGGCTCTGTAAGAGAAGAGCTAACTGGAGTACGCCATGAACGACGAACGAGGAGTATGAGAATAGAGTTTCGAAGGTCAGATCGGGTTGGCTGGTAAATCTTGTGTTCCAAGTCAATAAAGACTACAAACTAGTACTGCTAACAAGAAGCTAACAAAGCGAGCTGCTAAAGAAGAGCTTGTTCCGGTTCCGGATACTTGAATAAGAAGAACAGAAGTACAAGAGGACAAGAAGGAGAAGAGGCGACTACAGTTTCACTTTCTTAGTAACCTCTTTCCCGGTCAGAGATAGGAAAGAATCCAAAGCTTGCAAGGATGTTAGGCTTCGAACGCTGTTAGGACAGATAAATTGGAAAGCTAGGACGAAATATCCTACCTTAAATACAGAATCAATTACCAGACAGACTGGCTGGCCCACTTGTACGTAATAGAATCAAAATCAAGGAAAATTCCCCTGATGGGAGTGAACATAGGGATTCCCCGATGAACGAATGCAATACATGGAAGGCTTACGGATGTAGTACTGGACGACTTTACCTACGACATTTCCTACTCCTACTTTTCATACAAGAGAATGGGCAGCCTGGAAAACTTGGAATGATTACAGAATGCTTACCGTCTTTGATTAGGTCTATTCTAAGTGGTCCATTGGGTAAGCAGCGGAGGGAAGAGGTCTATACCCATTGCCGTAGCTAAAAGGGTTCCCTTTCTTACTTGATTGAGACTGAGAGTCAGGGCATCAGAGGTCTTAGGAATCCCATCCCTAACGAGCTAGAAGTGGAACAAGCGCTCTTAGCCTTTTGCTTGAGAGTAGGACTTGTGAAGTCAAAGACTTCAACCTGCTGCTTGACTGCTCGACTTGGCTATTGAAGAAGCTCTTTTCCAGGAGTAGGCAAAAAAAGACGGGCTTTCCTCCAACTGGCACGATTGAAATAGACGTACGAAGTGACTCGACTCTAAAGGAGAGGAAGGAGGCCATTGGATGAGGTTACTTCGTTCCTCAACTTTTTGAATTTCATTCTCCCGGGAATTCGGGTTGCAACCAAAAACGAAACTTGGTAGCACTCTAATCAGCTGTGATTCTTCTTGTTGAAAAGAAAGATGCATCTCTTTTTTCAGCTGCCGTGCATTTCTTTTTTAGATAGGTATACTTGGGCCTTCACTGACCATGTGAGGACTTTTTAGGAAAAAGATGTCCGGCCTACAAAAAGAACTAAAGACTATCTGATGAAAAGCTTTCTCATAGTAAAAATAGCTGATGAAAGAAAGAGAGCAGAAGTATGACCTTTTCAGGAAGAATATAAATAAAGCAAGATTTCAACTAGGCACGTATCGAAGGAGAAAAAGAGGAGGTAGCAATAGCATTAGCAGGAGCAGCAGGAAGAGAACGAAAGTGATCTTGTTCTCGAATCAGCGCACTAGGAATCAAAGATTGAAGATGATTTCTGACAAGCGCACATTCATAGGCTGTTAGCAGGATAAGGCGAGAAATATATTGAATGAGTTTAAAGAGCATTTATCTAAGCTAAGCCCAGTTAATCCTACTATCTTCAGGAGCTAAGCCTGGCCTCTTACAAGTCTCAATGAAGGCAGAAAAAGACGGATTCTTAACCCGATGGGGTATCTTGCTACATAGCTTCATATCTAATCAGCTGATATACTGATGCAGGAAAATTCTTCTAAAGAAGACGTGTTGAGCTTTCTTTCCTTCACTAACCCCGATAGTTGAATAAGAATGTTCCGTCTCCAAATCAGGGGAAGGACAAAGGAAAGATTCAGCGAAGGATAAGGTGGAATGAGATCCTATGGTTTAGCTCCTTTAGTTAAGGCGCCCAAAAATTGAGTTCTGTAGCTTAGGTAAGCATCCGCGAGAGGTCTTGTGGTGCATCCATCTAGAACAGCCCTCAAAATGATCTAAAACAAGAATGATTACGTTCAAGCAGAGATCTCACCAGCGGTAGAGGTGGGGAAGACCTATACTATTGATTTCCCGATACCGAGACTCTACTCTAGACAGCCATAGTCTCTAGATAGCCCTAGCCAAGGTTCCGATTCTGATAGACTAGCCTTGCCATCCCCACAGAGGAGATAGACCGGTCTATAAAATCTTCTGGAACTAGAAGAAGGAATGTAGGAGCTAGTCTTCAAAGCTATCCGGCATATGGGAAGCCGTGCTCATTGTCCTGTGGCGGGGGGTAATAATTATTCTATATTCCTGGGGTAAATAGCCCTTTTCCTACCCGAACTTGGTTTATTTGATGCTTGTCTGAAGCTTACTTGCAAGCACAGCATCTGTCTCTTAGTCCTCTTTGGACAACCTTTAATCAGAGAAAGAAAATGTATATTCTATCAATCTTAGAGAGAATCTCTATTCTACACGGAAAAAGCGTATTCAACACAGACAGGCTCAGGGAAAACATCCTATACTTGGGATAAGTGAGCACAAGAGTTTGTAATGAATGCTTTTATTAGTACTTGAAATAAGCTTTATTCCTCCTGGCCAATTCACCACTTCTCACTTACTTACTACTTACTCATTAAATACCGGCTTGAACAAGGAATGCGGTCCCTTACCTTCTCTATTTCCTTTCCTATGGTTGACTGCTTTTTCTTCCTTTTTCCATACTTCAGCAGGAAGAGATCGCCGGGTTCAACTTCCACTGGTGATGGCAATTCCTTCACCGGTACTAGGCTATGATAGGCTCTTAATCGGGTCCAATATAAAGCAAACCTTGCGAATGATGGTGGCTCCATATGGGTAGACGTAAGCCCTGAAACCATAACAAAGACAAGACAATTACAGGGAGGACGTACGTGTTCTTGGGCGAGTGCGGACTCGGTTAGTATACAAGATCATCAACATAGTAATAGGATGCATCTGCTGAAGCCAAGACTTATGTAACAACAAGCTGGACCGATGCTCAGCCATAGTTGGTTTTGGCCGTTGAAGCTTCGCCGTAGTGACAAAGCTTTCATACTCCGAAGGCAGGCCAGCAAGAAGGAATGTAAACATATCAGATTGGGACACCGGTGCATAGATAGATGCCAAGGAGTCACAACTGTTCTTGAATGTACGAAGGTAAGCCACCATAAACAGATTTCCTTTCTTCTCTCTTTCACTATCATGTTCCTCACTAACCCGAAAGACTTTCTTTAAACCATACTTTGGGGAGGGGATCTTTGAACCTTGTTTGAGCTCCTCTTCCCCTTTCTAGACAAGAAAAGAGAAGGGGAACTCCTTTCTTTTTGTTTTCACTTACATACGCGAATCTAGGTCCAGCCTCGCTTGCATTCAGTTATCAAGGGGGATGTCTACTCTTTCTTTTTCATACTCAAGCTCCCAATTAGTCGCAATCGTACTTCTGTACAATATCAAACGCATATCAAAGCATTTACCGGCCAAGCATCAACAGAGTAGCCTGCGGATTGGTGCCCGGTGACACGGTAAAGGTTGAACCATCAACAACTCTGAGTGCCCCAAAAAGTCTGAAGTTCCTATCAACCACTTTCCCAACAAGGCAGCCACCATGGTAATGCGATATTGTGGTCACAACGACAGAACTATCCCATCAGAAAATCATTGGATAGATTAGCAGGCAATGAAGGTCCAGCATACCTGAAATATATAGGACCAAACTCTTGTTGGTACTTTCATTCCTTCTAATTCAAGTAAGCGGGGGGAAGTTCAATTAGAAGAGAATGACCCCCTTTTTGACTTTCCACCTGCTAATGAACTTCTACCTCAACTAAATGTGAACCTTGACCCGGAAAACGAAGTCTTTCCTAATCTATCTCATAGTATTACTGAAAGAATATGGGTTTTTCTCGAAGGAGATGCCGCCAATTCTCCTTCCTTAGGTCTCAAATGTGATTGATCCGGCAGAGTGGATAAAGAATTACCTAGAATTTGTATTTCTGCTTAGTCTCGCCTGCTATCGTAAGAATCCTAAAGACCAGGTGACTGGACATATTGCTTCTTTTCTAGTTCCCTTGAGTGGGTATAATACTTCCTTATTCTAGGTTATTTGGTACTTATTTTGTGGACTCCTAGGAATTCCGTATAGATAAAAAGATGGTCTTCAAGTTGAACTAGCTCTAGGGTTGCTGAAAACCTCTTTGCCTTCGACGGAGTACATGTTTTTGAAGTGGGCACAACCTCTGTCTTAAGGAAAAGTGTATAACCCAAGGCTACGAACCAAAGGAGAGAGGCTAGGTCTCAATCAATAGAAAGAAAATAAAATAGATCCACTTCATTTATCACAATGAATTATATTTGTTCGATACACTGTTGTCAATATAAATATTTAATATTGAAAAAATAGATTTCAAAAGAAATTTCATAAGAGAAGAAGATGAGGCAAAGAAGGAATTGATAGAGGTGCGTCGAGAAGTTCAATACCTTTTTGATCGAGAAAATGTTCTTGCTTTTCTCTTTATTTTTCGAGATTGGGTTGGTGTTCAGTCTACTTCTAAATAAGTACTCCGCCTTGTTTAGTCTCTTTCTTCATGCAAGTCTACTAGTTTATCGAGACCATAAAATTCTTGTTGTGTTGGTGTCGTAAAGTTTCGTTCTTCGTTCCTATTTCTTACCTTTTTTTTCCGGTATGCCGCTCCGCCAGCAAGGAGCGAAAGAACCAAGTTTTCTGTGGTGATGTAAGAATTTGCACCTATTTGTATCTATTTAGTGATCAGCCCGCTAGTTTCTTTGATCCCACTCGGTCTTCCTTTTCTATTTTCTTCCAATAGTTCGACCTATCCAGAAAAATTGTCGGCCTACGAATGTGGTTTCGATCCTTCCGGTGATGCCAGAAGTCATTTTGATATAAGATTTTATCTTTGTTTCCATTTTATTTATTATTCCTGATGCGGAAGTAACCTTTTCCTTTCCTTGGGCAGTACCTCCCAACAAGATTGATCCATTTGGATCTTGGTCCATGATGGCCTTTTTATTGATTTTGACGATTGGATCTCTCTATGAATGGAAAAGGGGTGCTTCGGATCGGGAGTAACAACTAGTGATAGGGCAAAAATAGGGGGGAAGGACAAAGGAAAGAGCGATGCCTACATTAAATCAATTTATTCGTCACAGTAGAGAAGAAAAACGACGCATGGACCGTACTCGAGCTTTGGATCAATGTCCCCAGAAGCAAGGAGTATGCCCGCGTGTTTCAACGAGAACACCGAAAAAACCTAATTCAGCTCCACGTAAGATAGCCAAAGTATGGTTGAGCAATCGACATGATATATTTGCTCACATTCTAGGCGAAGGTCATAATTTGCAGGAACATTCTATGGTCTTAATAAGAGGAGGTAGAGTGAAAGATTCGCCAAGTGTGAAATTCCATTGTATTCGAGGAGTCAAGGATTTGCTGGGAATTCTGGATCGAAGAAGAGGCAGATCAAAATATGGTGCGGAAAAACCAAAATCGATATGAATGGAAGATGCCTTTGGAACTCCTTTTTCTCGGTAAGGATAAGTACGAAGTCACTCGACTGAAAGGAGAGGTAACAACCACAATGTTACACCCCAAAACTATATGGAGCCCTTACGAATGACCTAGAATATAGTCTACTAGACTAGCCAAGAAAGAGTGACTTAGACTATATTCGCCCGTGTAGGTGAGTGGAGGAAGCTGTGAAGCTTCTAACTCTAATTACCAACTCGGGACTATATTAGTATAAAGCGGCATTATCCCTTTACTAAATCCTCCCTCGCTTACCACCATGAACAAGACCTTTCACGATCAATTGGTTTTTAATTATAAGAAAGATGGCAAATCCTACCATTGTATTTCCTTTTTTCATTTGGATCCTATCAACTTGGAGAGTGTCTAGATTAAGACACTTCTCGTATTCGGACTATCAAGATCGACTAAATGAGAGTGTGGCTGATTTTTGTTCTTTTACCATGTCAGCCACACTTTTCTGGACCCCTTTTTTTACAAGCTGGAATTCAACTCCCAGCAGGACACACTACACTTAATGTAATAAAGATTTTTATAGGAGAACAAAATGAAGCTAATTTACAGCTCTTGTCATATATCTATAATTGCTTCCAATAATTATGAATATATAGTGAATTTTTTGCGCGTACATATTGCGTTAACAATAATGGGGGGAGGTGGTCTTGGTTAGTTAAATATAAGTTGTAGTTTGAGTCCTCTCAAGGACGGGCCCCTTTTTTGGGGAAAGGATAGTGGGTAGGGCTTATCTTTCCCCTAGACTACTTTACTCACTGGAAATCATTCCACGTACAGGAACAGGGGAAAAAAAAGGGCTCGAACTACAGGGATCTGAAACCTGGCTTTCTTGGTATGAGAAGTTGGTTATGTAGGCTGACAACCTTTCCTAGGTTTTTTCAATCAGGCCAAATAATCGCTTAGTAGTATGCCTGAGATTTCCATAAGAACTTTCCCCTCTTGAAAACTGACTAATCAAACAAAGGGGGCCACTTTTTTTTATGAGGGTAGGGAGTTTGGGTTGGTGTGAAGTGTACCGCACTTTGGGTACAAGATCGGAAATTCCATTCTCTTTTTTACCATCTAAAATCAAAGAAAAGAAAGAAGGGCGAGATAAACAAATAAAGAGCTAACTTTCTTTATTATTATGTAAGATTAGAAGAAAATGAATCGGCACAGGAGCTGCTACAATTGCTTCAGCGGGAGCTGCTGCCGGTATTGGAAATGTTTTCAGTTCCTTAATTCTGTTGCGAGAAATCATTCATTGGCAAAACAATTATTTGGTTATGCTATTTTGGGATTTGCATTAACTGAAGCTATTGCCTTGTTTTCCTTAATGATGGCCTTCTTAATCGTCCTTGTCTTTTAGAAAAAAAAAGAAAAGAGTGGAAGCGGGATAGTCCCCAAAAATGCCCGGTACTTTAGCGTTGAGGACAAGTAAGATTATTATCAGGTTTATCCGCCATCGTTATCACAAATTGAATATCCTGTTAATGTGCCAGCCCAAGCCCGTCTTGCTCTTCCAATTCCATTTAGAGAGTCATCATAGCTCTTTTGGACTTATACATGCAGCACGCTTTTATCTTTCGGCATAGACCCTTCTTCCTCCTTGCGATGCAAAGGCAATGTCAGGGAGGGCGAGAGAAGGGGAGCACGTATGGGTGGTATGAAAGCCATAAGTGGGGGCATGGGTCTTTCTCACGAAGATGCGAAGCCTATAGAGGAGTCTATTCCAAATTGACTAAAAAATATGGGGTAGGAGGCTTGATGACAGGTGATAAGGTCAGGAAAAGCGAAGTCAAGCCTGACCTAAGAAAATACTGGTTCTCAACCACAGCAGAATAAGGTTTTTTCCTTTATCGATACCTATTTTTGCGTCTTTCTTCCAGAAACTTACGAGATGCTATTTTTCCAGGGAGTCCGACTCTTCAATCGAAAAAAAGACGGTCGTGTGCGAGTTGGCAGGGAAAACACAAGCTTAACACGTCTTTCTTTATCTTTTTCATATCTGAATGTCTTTGTCGAGTTGGTTGGCATCATTCGCTCCTTTCTGTCTTTTCATTGTCCGCCTCCGCCCAAACAGATACGCACTAACCCACCTGAAATAAGGTAAAAGCCTTCCTTCCAACCCTTTGTACGAGACTCCTTTCTTTGTACAAATGCTCGTAGGTGAAAGAGACCTTCCTTTGCTCCTGTCGGCGGGATCAGCCAGTGTCCCCGTGTGTAAGGCCCTTTCCTGAAGAGGTCGAATAGTTGTTGTCCCATTCATACTACTATTGGCTTATGTGCTATGTCTAGCGGCTGGTGAATCCTACCCAGTATCGGAATTGGATTTGATATTTCCTCGGTTTCTGAGAAGGGTTTCAATGGCGACCAGACTCCTCTTCTCTAGAAATCTAATGGTTTGGGGGACGTCAATTCCCTGGATTTTCTAGCTTCCCTTTCCCTTCAACCAGCCACTCTTTTAGTTCCCAAAATATATATAATCCAGAATCCTTTTAAGCGCCTTATCTCGAAAGTGACCAAGCAAGCAGATGATGATGGTTCAGCCGGTAAGCTAGCAAGCTTACGAAATAAAGGAAGAGGAGACCCTTCTATTATAAGTTGAATGCGAAGTCAATAGTCCTCGTATTGGTAATTATTATACGCTAAAAGTCTATATAAGATATAGAAGGCAAAATATGAGAAAATTCAATAAATAAAGAAAAAGAAGAAGGCCCCCTCCTTACAGTCAAGTTTCACCTCCTTTCCTTCTCCTCACTACTGTAAAAATGTTGAATTTATTTTTTTACACTGGCGTGGATGATTTCCCCTAAGGCACCGATGGACCAACGCCTTCGTATGTATATCACCCAAATTTCTTGATTCACAGCGTCGAGTATTTTTTAGATCTCATGACTCGACCTGTAGATGGTGATACCGCCACCTTTGGCGATGTGATCCTTTCTTATTCACTTGTGCTGGTGGCGGAGAGGGCGGCGCCTGTGTTATGGCTGTGGGGGGTGGGTCTTCCCTTTCTCAATTATGACGTACTCGGTTAGGTTGCCATCTAGGTCTTGGTCGGGGGCGACTTCAAAATTATGGTCTCATTCTTCCTTTGATTCACGATCCTTGCAGCTGAATTAATCCCCCATGTGTCGGGGCCTGAACCGTGGTGGTGCTCTTCTACAACATCTTCTACACAGGCTCCTCCACTTCTGGAATTGAAAAAGGAAGCTTTTCCAAGCCCGAACAACATTAAAAGAACTGATCGCTTTATACAATAAGAAAATAGTTATCTACTAGCCATGTTTTCTTTATGTGATAATGCCGTAGCGTAGGACTCCAGGAATTTTTGAAGCTGAACATGCTCAAAAGATGCCTAAAGCTTTTAGTTTTGATGATTCGACGCCGAGTGAAAAGGTTCCTCGCTAAATAAAAATAAAGTTCCACAATCCCTTACCTACCCCAGTCCATCCCTTCACCCGGATAATGACCACTTAAGCACCTCTGGAAGCGAACAGAAAGAGATGGCAGAGTCCGCCTCGTCCTTATATGACTTTATTTCCCTATGTTCTATCACTCACGGATGGCCTACCCAGGAAGAAATCACAACCAGGGCAGTCACCTGTATATTAGGTAGCCTCCTCACTTAACACAAGTAAGAGCTAGCTTGCATGGAGAATTAGGGCCCTCCTAAGGACTTGTGTTCAGCTCCTTACTTACAGATAAGAGTCAAAATTCAAACAGCCCACTTTGCTCCGTTGCTCTGCTCGCTCCGACGATTCTACATACCGGCCGTAAAGAGAGAGCGCAGTGTGATTGGCTCTATAATGGAAATAGTGGATATGCTCTGTCGTAGAGCTTCGCTAGCAGTGTCGAGCTTTGCTAGCGATTCGACTAGAACTAAGGACCTAAACTGAATGGAATTTCAGAGCTCTCACGCGGCTATCTAAAAAATAAAGAACTGCTACTGAACAAGAGAGAGTGAAGTGAGTAAGCACGGAATGAGCTAAATAGAAGTTGTAGCAACGAGCTACTAAGGAATGACTGTGTTGAAGTTTCAAACGTAGAGCTCGTTTTAATTTCATGATTGTATTCCAGGATGAGCACAACATCCTTATGCACCCATTTCACATCTTAGGCCTAGCTGGTGTAAAAGGCGGCTCCCTATTCAGTGCTATGCATGCTTCCTTGGTAACTTCTAGTTTGATCAGGGAAAGCACTGAAAATGAATCTGCTAATGAAGGTTACAGATTCGGTCAAGAGGAAGAAACTTAGAATATCGTAGCCGCTCATGCTTATTTTGGCCGATTGATCTTCCAATATGCTAGTTTCAACAACTCTCGTTCGTACACATCTTCTCTTTGTTTCCCGTACCTCTAGTGAGTTAGAGACAGAGTTCGAAAAGGTCAAATCTTTGATGATTCCATCATCTATGATTGAGTTGCGAAAACTTCTGGAAAGGTATCCTCCATCTGAACCGAATTCTTTCTGGTTAAAGAATCCCTTTCTAGTAGCTCTGGAACAATTAGGAGATTCTATACGGGGTTTTGCTTCTGGCGGCAACATGCTTGGTCCCGCTTATGGGGTCAAATCAAAACGTTCTAAGAAGAAAGATTGGAATATCAATCTCATCGAGATCATACCAAATCCCATCAATAAAATCACTTTTTCGAGAAAATACGAGACATCTAAGTCATACAAGTAAAAATATCTATTCATTTTTAAGAAAAAAGAAAAAATGGGGATTGGATTGATGATAAAATAGAATCCTGGGTCCCGATAGTGATTCGATTGAGGATGAAGGAAGAGAATTCTTGGTTCAGTTCTCCACCTTAACGACAGAAAATAGGATTGATCAAATTATATTGAGTCTGACTCATAGTGATCATTTATGAATGAATGACTCTGGTTATCAAATGATTGAACAATCGGGAGCAATTTACTTACGATACTTAGTTGACATTCATAAAAAGCATCTAATGAATTCTAAGTTCAATCCATCCTGTTTAGCAGAAAGACGGATATTCCTTGCTCATTATCAGACAATCACTTATTCACAAACTTCGTGTGGGGAAAATCGTTTTCATGGAAAGCCCGTTTCGCTCCGCTTAGCCTTATCCACCCTCTAGGGGTATTTTAGTGATAGGTTCTATAGGAACTGGACGATCCTATTTGGTCAAATACCTAGCGACAAACTCCTATGTTCCTTTCATTACGGTATTTCTGGACTGGATAAGAAGCCTAAAAGTTTTCTTCTTGATGAGATCGATATTGATGATAATGACCTTGATACAGAGCTGGAACTGCTAACTAGGATGGATGAGGATGAGCTAGGCTTTCAAGCAAAGGAACCCGCGCATTACACTACCAATCCTTGGGCTTTACTTATTATTATTTACATAAAAGGAAAAGCCCAGCCATGTTCTTCTAAAGTCATTCTTTCTTCCAAGGAGCGATTGCTTGTTGGGAAGCGAGCTCAACCTTAAGTTATGAGAAAGGAGCCTAAAGTTAAGCTCACGAGACAAAGCGCGTGCTCTTTAAATAATGTACGTAATGAGAGCATCTTTGCCCCCGAAGTTTGACTTCTTTTCTTCGATCATATTGGGACTGAAGACCAAGACTTCATATTGAGACAAGATAAGGGGAAGCTTAAGCTAGAACTTCGCAGGCTGGGAATCGGTGCCCCTACCCCCTACCCCTAGGCTCATGAAAGAAGCGGTTCCTGCTGCTAGGGATAGAAGATGATTCCGAAAACAAAAAGGAGATTTTTTATTGTAAGGGAGGGCCCAAGCTTCACCCGCGTAAGACTCATAAGAGGATCTACGTCATTATTCATTCCCCATCATGAGATGTCTAAGTAAACAGGCTTCCCTAAGCTTGAAGCAAGAATAAATGAAGTCCATCAGAAACAAGACCTGATTATTCAAATCAAAGGCTTAAAGACAGGGTCAATAGTAGTAGCCTCATCTTAGAGAAGAGGTGAGTATGAATATAAGAGACCTACCATGGAAGACAGCTTGATGAGAGCCGGGTGGGAATCTAGCTCAACAAAGAGTCTTTCTCGTCCATATACCCATGAATGATTTCATAATTTATCACACCTATTTCGGAGGATGGTCAACAGACTTGGGAAGTCACCTTCTTCTTTCTCATGCTATTACCGAAAGCTCTTTTTCTTAGGAAGGATTATTCAAGTTTTAAGTTTAGTTTAATTTCACCAGGAGAAGAAAAAGGATTAACAATCTCTATGTCTGGGGAAGTTTTCTTTTTCTTTCGATGTCGGTCAAGGCTAGTTGCCCTCCTTAGTACGAGAGTTTCTATTATATCCCTACTGCTTAGGCAGTCGATCTCACTTTCTCTTGAAGAAGGTCATAGAGTGAGCCCTTTAAAGGTCCTCCTCAGGGCTTAAAGGTGCTTGTTGTCGAAATGCTTTTTAAAGTTCAATTCATCCTGCTTGTGAATTCTATTATCATAGAAAATGAAAAGAAAATTTCGGCTGTATAGCAATTGCTATGGGTCCTCTTATCCGAGGAATGCTTCACACTGTCCATTTTAGGTGGCTTACAGAGCTCCCCGGTCCATTAAAAGTCGAACATCTCGAACAATCAAAAGTCTTTACTAACTAATCCTATGCTTTTGCCAGCGAGTTCCTTTACAAGCAGTGTATCAGTAGTTCCTTCAGGGAGGGCTAGGCCAGGAGGAAGCACTTTTTTTTAAGGTAAGTAGGGATTCATATTCGACAAGCTAGATAGATAAGATCTTTCAACGAAGAAGCATTATTAATTAATGCAGGAAGGAATCTTGAAAATGAGAAAGAAAAGATCTCAGCCTGAAACTGATTTCTCAGATTCTCAACCGGTTGAAAGAGGAGTCTTTCTGGGCATTTGAATAAGAAAGCTATCATTTTACCGGAGAATCATGACAGAATCTCCCTTTGTTTCCGTACGCTGGGGGAATGTCTTAAGTAGCCATTCCGCTTGTTAAGTCGTTTACATACTATATTCTTGCGGATAAGGAATCATTGATATGCAGGAGTTGTGAACCTACATCCCTACCATCGGAGGATGGGGATTGCTTACTCAGATATAGCCTCAATGAATAGAATATCCTTCGCCCGGTTAAGCACTTTGCATGCTATTCCTTATTTCAAGGCACGAAGATAGAGGATAGAGAAGACTCGAAAGCAAGACAGATGTGAAAGCAGAACTAGCGCTTGAGGAAAAGTAATAGAAGAGGGAAAGATTCAATCACCCGCTCTTCTCCTTCATAGCTTTGATATAACCTAATGAGAGCTGGACTAGGGATCCACATCCTAATAGGGAAAAGTCAGGGTCAAAAACTGAGTTTAGAGTAGATGTGACATATAGGAGGAATTTCAACAACGTATTTCATATTTCTATACGAAAGATTCAATTGTTGCGGTTACGCCATTTCCTAAGATAATGAATGTCCTTCCTCCAACTGCAGTTATTCCTGAAAACCCAGCTATGGGATTGGATTCCTTTCTATAAATGACTTAAGAATTTATGAAAGGTGACGGGATCTTCTCTTCTCGCCCTGACTTCAAGACTATTTAGGACTGACTGCCGCGGATAAGTCCCAAAGATGTGAAAGAAGAAAGATAATGAAGACCTTGTATATATACAGAAAAGATAGAAAATGATTCTCATTTTTCGTTTCTCTATGAGAAAGTCAACTGATGAACGGGAAGCAAAAAGACTTGTTTCCAAAACGACTAGCAAGGCTTAGTCTAACAGCAGAAAGAATCCTACCTGACTAGAGGAATTTCGTAGCACCAGACTCGTTCAAAGAGTTAAAAGCTGCCTTTATCCTCTTTTATAGTTGCACCACATGCAACTTATGGCTAGCCACTTCCCTTATTCAGAGTGGAAGTGGCTACCTTCTTTGTGTTGTCTACTCAAGGGAAGAGAGGGATACTTAGCTGAAAGGGTGGACAAGGCCGAGCGCCTTCAAGGGTTGCTCCAGTCGCCTGAAGCCTTGTGGATTGATTGTGGGGGATTTAGGCGTGTCACGCCAACCATCTTCCAGTTCCTGGATAATCATTCCCGGATAATGCTTGCCACAGGGGCTAACCTTATCTTCGCACATACTTCCTTGATTGTCTGGGAGTTGAATCAGAAGCATCGAATGAAAGGTTCTTTCCAAGACCATCTGTTATTGAATCAGCTGCTGTTGCCGGTCGAGATTCTATCTTTTCCTTGTAGTCCACGGGATTTTACTCTGGGGAAGCTCATTCCTTGGATGTATCATAACTTATACAAAGGATAGTCTCTGTAAGAAGGACCAAAGCGCTCTGAAAGAACCTACCGATTCTTGCCAGTCATAACAACCAGAACGGGTTAGCCTTCATTTGCCCCATTGGCGAAGTCATAAGTTGTGGTGAATCCGTGTCGCTACTATAAATTTCCATAGTTCAATAGAGAAAAGAGAGAAGAGCAAGCCGATTTCCTTTACTTTATTATTAAACTTAAACAAAGAATCCTTTGACTTTGAATGCCGAAACCTTGAATGCAAGGAAGGGCCTCTTTCCATCCATAGAATCTCTTCCTTATGCTAGCACCTTCAGCTATCTTTCTTAACCTGCTTCTATCAAAGCAGCTTGTAAACTCCAACCATCA
Organism: Jaltomata sinuosa; assembly: GCA_003996215.1. Classification (NCBI taxonomy): domain Eukaryota; kingdom Viridiplantae; phylum Streptophyta; class Magnoliopsida; order Solanales; family Solanaceae; genus Jaltomata; species Jaltomata sinuosa. Next base: position 39,226 of record QJPP01002986.1, on the reverse strand, counting down.
TCACAGTGAAGTAGCCCATGGGTATGGGATACCAACAATTAAGAGTTCTTGCTTAATAAAAAAGGTACGTACTAATTGAGAGTGGAATCTATCCTGACTTTTAAGTAGCGCTTGATTGAGGGATGAACCCCGAATCCATACTTTCTGGTACTATGCCTACTCCCCTTTCCTCTTTCAAGTGGGTTGAACTCTTTCTAAGGCAAAGTGCCAAGTGTGTGCCACGACACAACATTCTCCTTTCAATAGTACCATCGACTGGAGAAAGTAATAGTTTGGCTTGGACGCGTCTTAACATACTCTCCTCTAGCACCATTCACAGTTGACTCTCAACTTCATCTCTGATCTGAGGATGGGAAGAAAGAAAGCATTGATTACAAGTGAGATGTCCAAGATAAAAGAAACGAGGGGAGTGGTCTACTCACTTAAGACCGTTCGTGATCCCCACTTCACTCATATTCCATTCCTTTCGACTCACAATCACAATAGCCGTACAGTCGAATAGTTGAGTTAGACGGGGGATAACGGTCGAACTATCAAAAGAGGTCCGATACCAAAGAATTAGGAGTTATAACATTCATAAAAGAAAGAAAAAACCAATATAGGAACTTCAACTAAGAAAGAAGAAGAATAAGAAGAATTGCTTAAGTAAGGTAGTCGCTTCTTTTTTTGGTATACCGCTCTGCGAGCAGAGCGAATGAACATAAATCTTTCCGAATATCATGAATATCCTTCGCCCCTTATCTCCTCATCTTCCTATTTATAAGCCACATCTTACTTCGATGTTTTCAATTTCCCATAGAATCTCCGGAGCTTTCCTAGCCACTATAGTTTTCTTTTTTTATTTTCTTTGTCTTAAAATAGGTTTGATTTGCTTCACCTATGAGAATTTCTACCAATTCTTCTTTTATTCATCAAAGATCATCCTATTCTCCGTCGAGATTACTGTCTTAGCCCTGTCCTATCATCTGTATAATTGAGTTCATCATTTATTGACGTATTTTTCGGGATTTTTCTTTCTTAGAATTGGAAGAAAAAGATTGAAATGACTGTGAAAAATTTAACCTATACCTTTCTTTGAGATTGAAACTCTAAATTATTCTTTTCTTATAAAATGTTTATTATTCGTTGATAGATCTAAGGTTTATGCCGTAGACGCTGACATCAGGCTATTGGCCTTTTATCTGCATCTTCCCTCATAGAGTGGCATCTTTTATAAGAAATTTATCAGTGGAACTAAAAAAAAAAGAGTTTGAGCTCTTTTTTTTGGTTGACTTTTAGCCACGCGCGGCGGCTATGCGCATGTGTCCCAAAGTGACGTATATTTTTTGGTAATGTGTATACTCGAGAGAAAAGGTTTGGAATTTGACCTTCCCTTATACGCTCTAAAAGGGGGTCATGGACTCCTTTTTTGCTTAGGATCCCCTTTCTACATTCAATTTTTTATTGAGCCTGGTGTGGAATCACCATCATTACACATTCATTCTTGGTCTGGGTGCTGGTCTAGCGAGCCTTCCTAGCCACCTAGAGTTCATCCTGCCTGCTAAAGACCATAACGTAAGTAACTCAGTTCTCCATACGGGGGAAATCAAAGCAGAATTCGTTCAGATCCTCCCACATATTCAATCTTTATTTAGCGGTTTCCCCAGAGATCTTTATCATTAATGCAACCTTCATTTTGCTCATTCATGGAGTTGTATTTAGTACCTCTTAGAAATATGATTATCCACCGTTAGTCAGTAATGTGGGTTGGCTTGGATTACTTAGTGTTGCGCGCCTAAGAGGGCAGCACGCTTTGGGATGCGGAGGAGCTATTATCGTCCAGCTCCATAACCTAAAGTGGCACCGGGTTTGGACCGCAGGGAACCGTAGCATGGGGGGACGTCTAATCCTTTTGTCGCTGCAAGGCTGGCTAATCGTACGCAGCAGGCTCGAATACCCCTGGTTCTTGAAGGCACATGAGTCCGAACGCTATGTTGAATGTGCGACCGAGACTACACTACATAGGTACCTGTGCAGGTGAGGCGTCGGTCGGTCCTAGAAATGGAGGCAGCGGCACGAGGAGTTAACGACCGGACGTGCTGCAACCTAGGGATCACCAGGCAGCTCTTTCGCTCTGTAGGGATCGGGGGGCATAGCACAATTCTTCATGGAGGAGGGTTGTTTGCCCGGGTGACTGATGCTGCCATAATGTACTTCTACCTATTATAGCACCGGCAACCGAAGTCGAGCATACGACGATCTTCATGTGTGAATAGCCGGGAGGAAAGAAAGGGCGGTAGATGATAATGAGAAAGGGCGCCGCGTCTGGACGAGCGGAATGGATGAGCGAAAGGTGTCATGCCATGGAGTGGGGAATAGCCCTCGTCTCATGTAAGACAACTAAATCTCGAGGCCGAGGAACTGAGGGACCTTCTCGAGCACAGGATAAGTAATTGAGAGATAAAGCTAGCCTATTCGTTATGGGAAATCAATGCTCTGGGCCAAATAGAGCTTACCTACGGCACATGGCTTTCTCCGGCGAGCTTTATATCGTAAATCCAAGCCCCAAGACAAGGTACAACTGTTGGGAAGGGGACATGATCAATAGAACCTGGCTGGATCCGGGCTGGGATAGTGGCGCCCATGCTTAACCAGTTCCGAAAGGGTTCACTCATGCTGGAGGGAGCATCCCCACTTAGTGATTGGTCCGCTAGTTCAAGCAAATCCGAAGAAGTTATCACGGACGAGCCACATGCAGGGAAACTTGCACATGTGGTTCTGGCCGGGCTTTCCTGAGGTATTTAATAACCCTGCTTCTGCTCGCCGCTGGCACACCTCTCCTAACTATTGCCCATTTATTCTGGAATAATCTTTTTAGGAGGGACAATTTTACATATTTCTGCCAAATCCTTCTATTATTAAGTACGACTGGTACCATTTCGATGTGTTTCAATTCTTTCGAACAAGAGAGGTTTGATGCTTTTGAATCCATTGTATTAATTCCACTTCCTACTCACGGTATGCTCTTTATGATGTCGGCTTATGATTCAATTTCCATGTACTTAGCTATTGAGCCTCAAAGTTTATGTTTTTATGTGATCGCAGCATCAAAAAGAAAGTCTGAATTTTCTACGAAAGCCGGCTCGAAATATTTGATCTTAGGTGCATTTCCCTCTGGAATATTATTGTTTGGGTACGACTGGACAACTATCGATATATATTAATATCTTTTCTTAGAATGTTCTTTATAAATATCTATCTATCTATCTATATCATAAACTATCGGATCGGGTATTACTTAGATGTGAAACTTGAAGACCTCATAGGTTGTAATATTTATCTTACGGGGGGAACGAAATCAAAGAATATATAGACTAGTAGAGACCCTCTATGTAGTTGTCTATCTAGGGCGATCGATCTACATCTTTCCCCATAGCCCTGGGGCTGTGTCTCGATCTCCTATGTGTGAAATATAAGGGACTAGTTCCTATAGAGATTCCCCTTGGTCTAATTCCACGCCTTATTATGAAAGGGGAGTCGGCGTAGCGTAAAGTGAAGATTGGGGGGAGTAGAAAAAATTCACTTATGGCGTATTCCGATGGTGTAACCTAGGCAACAAAAAAGGGGCCCGATACTTCAACTACAGGAGCAACCAGTTGGTTCACCAAACCCCGACCCAGCGTCACACATTCACCAGGTCCAAAGAGATCCAGTGCCCAACTACCGACTCCTCCCGGAATTGCGTTATTGGAGCCGAGCCAGGAATGGCCGTTAGTGGACACCCACCACTTTTCACCGGTTAGAGAGGCCCTCTTTAATACATTAAGAAAAGATGTTCACAGGGGCCATAAAGACTCGGTCATAGGAATTTAGAATACCTACGTGCTGGTAAATGAAAACCACCTCGACCAGATCAGAGTAAACAACAATGTCGAATCAGGCCGCCCTTTGCCTTGAAAGAATTCACACGCGGCCACCAGCTTTCCCAAAATAAGGGGAGATCTCATGCTTACTGCTCACGAAAACATCCGACCTCTACTATAGTCAAGTCATTCACCTATCATTCTGATCTCCTTTCCTTCTATTCATCAGATTTTTTTGACCCAGTGAAAAATGGGGTTGATGGTGTTGGCTAAAAAAGGGGGAGAGAGGAGAGCATTAGGGTACGCTCACTTCTGCATTTTTGTTTAGGTTCTCGAGATTCTCAATCGCTCTTTTTAGTGGGGAGGAATATTACATGAATGGAGGTTCTCAGACGAGGGAATCATTCCTCTCTAAATAAAATAAAAAGAAGCTAGAATCTTTCTATTGATAGAGCTTTCACGTCTGCGCATAGAATCCTTTTTTGCCCTTCCATTCTGTTCTTACGGTAGTTGGGTCAGAATCAATGTGATGGTTCGAAAGTCGTTTCAAATATTCTTTGCATCCCCAGAGAGATAGATTATTGCCATTGTGCCTTGGTCAAAGGGCACGAACAGCCTTAAAGTACTGTTCCATGTCCCACAGGTCTTCGAGCCTTGGCATTTCGAATCCCGTTGAACGGCTGTGGTTCCGGGACTCAATTCTGGAGTCGCAAGGTGAGACATTTGGTTCACGAACTGGAAACCTATCTCCACAGCAAGCTCCTCAATTTGACCCGGTCCGTCACGCTTTGGACATCGCCACCGAGATCGTTGAGGCCCTATGAAGACGGCTCTACTTCACTGGGAAGACGTGGTACTCATTAGCGAGCGTCTGGTGACCAACGATTCCGGATTCCCCTGCCTTTCTGCCATAGTCTACACTTGTCCGTCCAAATGGTCGACCTTGCCATCAAGTTGGGTCACTCGATCCTTGAGTGTTTCCTTAACAACAGCCGCCGCTGACAGCACTCAACTGCTATCGTCATGTACATGGTACAACAATAAGAGAATTAGCAGAAATCGAAAGGTTATTACCAAAAACTCCGCTCTGATACCTCCTAAAGCGAAATAGGCACGCGCACGGGTAGAGAGTCTACCTGAATCATGCGGCCCCAGGTAACTCCTAGTTTAGTGTAGCACCTGGGCCTTCTCCTTGTCGAGTTTTGCTTCTGATCTCTCTCTGAGTCTCTAGTTCGTTACCTTCTACTACCGATCTTCTCCTTCTGCTGCTACTGGAGCTACTGGATATTGACCTAAGAGATACTAGACCGGGTGCGAGAGGAAGGGATGCTGCTATTGATGGACCGGTGCTACCTCTGGATCTAAGAATCGTGGAAGACGTAATTGAAATATCTGGAATTTAATCACATTGGTATAAAGAGCCGGAAAGGAAAAAGAGGAGGAAAGAAGTAAGGGACTGAGCGACAAAGCGAGGTTTGGAACCCTTCAATTACAAAGTGGAAGATGCCTCTCACAATGGGTAGGATTACTGCATTTATTATATTTTATTCTTCTCTTTGATAATATAGGGAGTTGGGGCAGGTTGAAGGGGAGGCCCTGAAACAGGTAAGGCCACCACTTTTACCAGATATGGGTCCGGACGACCCAAGATCCTGCCACTAGAACCCAACCGTTAAGAGGCTAAGGTCGAAGGGGCTACCGCAGGAAGTAAGCTTCACCTGTAACCTTAAGGAATATAGAAAGTTACCCGGAATTCCTAGCAAGGACTTTGCCTGCTATTCATTCCATCATCCCTTTCACCCTTAACTAGCTAACTCGATGGGACGTCAATAGCGCGAATGCCAAAAGCAAGACCTGGACCTGGTTCACGCGGTCAAGCAGCAAAGACCTCTTTCTCTTCGGGAGCTTTCGTAACGGCTATAAAGAATGCTACGCACCTCGTGAAAGGCTATTGGGATCGATCCCTTCAACCCTCCTTGGCATGGAAGGTCGCAAGAGAAAAGAAAACTATTCTTCTTAGCAGCTTTTTCAACCTACCCGAGGTAAGGAAGTAAAGCAACCAATAGTCTTTTTACCTACTATGCCTTTCACCGGGTGAGCAAAAAGTAGTTATCTTTAGCCCGGTCTTCCTTATTAATTATTGATAAGGCACAGGGGAAGCATCATCCTTATAAGACTGTTGCTAAACAAAAGAAATTATTTTTCACATTCAACCATGAGAGGGCAACTTGAGCAATCAAAGCTACGCCCTCTTCCACTGCTGAGTATGAACAGTTGACAACTAATGGTTTCTGCTTTACTAAGCCAGTTCGGTAAGTTAAGGTCCATGCTTGAAACGAAACAAAAGAGGAAGGGGAAGGGGTCGCCCAAAGCTGTGGAGATAAGGTGGAAGATAAAAAAGCTATATTTATAATAATAAAGAGAATCTATTCAAATTCATATTAGAAAATGGGATTATCAACTATATTTGACTAGAAAAACCAGGCAATCTACTCTCTTGGTCCCCCCCTGTAACTTGATAAATCATAAGAGAAGAAGAAATCATTGCGTAGAAAGTCGTGCTTACTATATCCTCCATCAAAGTAAGAGGAAAAGAGTGAAAAGCTTACTTTTAGGTAGTGGCCTAAGCGCTAAGAAGTGAACATCATGCTACTCAGACTATATGTTTAACACATGCAAGTCGAACCTTGGTTTTCGGAGTTCGAAAGAGAAGGGGAAGAAGCGGGGTAGAGGAATTGGTCAACTCATCAGGCTCATGACCTGAAGATTGCAGGTTCGAAGCCTGTCCCTGCCTAATCAGTGGAACATTGTTCACCGGGATAGAAGGCCGGTCCCAACTCATCTACAAAATGGGGCTAGTGTTCAGTCTTGGCTGGTTCCACCT
>QJPP01002986.1:0-27500 GCA_003996215.1 Jaltomata sinuosa | reverse complement strand
TTGCTCTTGTTGATACAATTTCATTTTTTTAGGCAGTTTCGTATTCTAATGATCCCGTCTTACCTGATGATTAGGATTTGCTTTCCCTATTTGAAAAAAGGAGATCTGTGTCACTCTCACTATGCTTCACACATGAAATTATACTGCTTTCAAGGGCTCGAATAGATTGATTTGAGAACTTGTTTCAGGACCGTGGGAGAACTTTCATAATCTCTTTCGCTCTCGGATCTAATTCTCTGCTTAGTGACTCGATCTCTCTTTCTTTTGAAGCTCGTGCAAAGTGGTAACTACCTGAAGGCCTCACACCGGCGCTAGTTGACCCTTCTTCAGTCTCTTTCAGCGGCGGGCTTACCTTTTTTATTAGTATTGAATTCATGTCATTGTCGCTCATCATCCTTGTTAGAAAAGGAACAAGAAACTCTCTTTATGGGAGGGGAAGGTCATATTTAGGAAAAATTTACCAGAATTCCTCCACTATAGATGGACTGATCTGAAGAGCGAAGACTTGATTCGATATTTACAGTTGCTATAGGTTAGGGCTTCTATAGTGCTATTCTATTTCTATAGAGAGGTAGGAGACAAAGACAAGGGATCTCTCTCGCTATGGATAGTTGTTGTTTGCGAGAAGCGTTTGTTCCACTTTATCCTTTCAATAATTATATTGAATAAAGACAAATTGATCCACTGTCGATGCTCGATCTCTACTCCTCGAAAGCTCACTCACAATCTATGGCTCACTTAGGGCTAGAAAGATAGGATTCTTCATACAAAGCCAACCGGGAACCTTCTTTCCAAACTCGCTCGACACACAAAAGAAAGAAAGACGAGAATTGGCGCAAGGATCAAAACACTTAATAGACATACAAGAGTAAAATAAATGCTTCCTAGCCTACCGAAAACTCAGTTGAAGTTAGTTAGGTCCTCCGGTCAGTCAAGTGTTGACACTGGATTAGGTTTGACCTTCCTTCTCAATGTCCGAATGAACATTCATTCTTTTCTCTATAGTATGGTAGAGTATGGTAGACTTATAACCAATCCAATCGGAAACCTTAATTCGAGAGATCAAACTAGCAAGGATAATATCGTAAAGTCGGAGAGGAAGAAGAATGCCATCATAGAGGGATCAGCGTGTAAACTTAAAGGGCTAGGGAACTCCTTTAACTCAATAATGAAAGTTAGGGTCGATCGGAGGAAGCCTTACCTCTTAGATGACCCAAGCAAGTCATTAATCTATTGGATGGATCCTCCTAACTGTAGTTACTTAAGGTCGAGTAGTAGACGGGTGAGGCCCACCGTTCTAATAGGTTTTCACTTGAGCTTTCCGTAGCAAACCAAGTCTACAAGCCACTGCAGTGAGGTTATAGGTCTGATTTCTCTCTCGTATTGAGATCTTAGAATGCTATATGCAGCCCCCCTGCAAGGTTACTTTAGATAGCGGCATTTTCTGTATAATATTGGCATCCCCATTCTAAGGTTACTTAGTACTTAGGTCGTGAGTTTCGATCTTAGTAGCCTTTATTCCCATCCCGCGTAAGAACATAGGTTTTTTTCCCTCAGTTTCTGCTCTCCTTGCTTTAACTAAAGAACTACCTTTAACTTTAAGTAGGACTCTAAGAGCTCTACCTTAGAATGAGATAGATTTCCTGCAAAAAGGAATGGCGGGATGCTAAAGAGATGGCTATGAGACTAGTTCAATCAGGTAATCGACCAATTAATCCACATACATGATAAAAGAGCATTCCATCCCTAGTTTATCACTGGCATTGAAGGAGAAGAATGACAAGGTCTGCTTTCACAGTAAGGATTACCGCTTAGTCCAATCCAAGAGCAAACAAGGGACGCCTCATTAAGCAAGAACCCTAGCTAAGAGCGAGGCAGTTCAATTAAGTTATAGAGAAAGCTCCAAGCAGCTACCATTGATCAACCTTATTCAGGCACATCAATCAAAGATCTTGCTTACCGGATAACTTTCCTGGTGAAGGAGAGAAAGTTTGAAAAGCTAAGAAAGTCTCGTTGAAAGCAGGAACTCAGACTGTGACGACTATTTTCACTTGTTTCAATTGATTGACCCTTGGGATTGAATCTGGCTAGGGGTGCCCTTGTAAAGACTAAAACCTCGTTATGCTGAAAATAGTAGAGGTGCGACAGCGCTTTGGTAGTGAGTGGAAACTGACTTTCTATCTGGTTAGTAGGAATTTCTTGCCTGCTAAGGGATTAGTCCAAGTTAGACCGAGAAGTAAGAGTTTGTAATTGAAGTCGGGGGGGATGAATAGAGAAATTCTCTTCCCACGTAGCGCTAAGAAGCAAGTTCCGACAGCCTATGATGAAATAGCACAAAACAAAAAAGGGCTACGCGAATAATAATGTTAGTAGTTCGTGAGGCTAATTTTGAGCTAGATAGTGGATTGATGTTCACTGTAGGACTATCTGACCTTGATGGTTAAATTAGTGTACCATGAACTCCATCCCACATATTTTGGATGTTGTGGCATCAGTTATCTAGCTACATTCTATTACCGGTTGACACCATTTTGGAAAACTTTGATTTCGATTACTGCTTGTTAAATTCCGTTAGGTTCTTTGTCAAATACTAACTGATTTGAATCCATATTCTTTGGGGGTCTAACTTTGGTTGTTCTTTCCTTCGAGCTAAGATAGACCTTATCAAAAATGAGTTCCAGAAGCATCTTCCATTCATCTCGACCTAGACTGATCTTTGTTCTGATGATGATAAACCATCATCAATTTGTATAGTATATATACCCCCACTCTTGTTAATTTTTTTCTTTCTAAAAGAGGGCCTGGAACTGGGCTCTCTTCATAGCCCCTAAAGGCGTTAGGAAAAGATTTAATCAGCCAGCAACTTCAATCAATAGAAAAATCTATCAAGACCTAAAACAAAGAATACCATCTCCCAGGGAGTCTTTTTATTTTGCATATCTCGACTTGAGAATTCTCGTCACGCTTTTCCATCACGATTTTCTCTTCGAGAACACTCACCTCGTTAATTCTTCCCCTCGTTCCTTTTATCTTGGACATTGAGATGTTCATGCAAAGCATTCTTTTCTACCCTATGTAGACGACACAAGCTACGGAGCTGTAGACTTAAGACCTAAGGATATTTCTTTGACGGGTGATCGGGTCTTAGAATCCTCAGGAAAGTGTAAGCACCTGTATACAATTTTGATTTTGCTTTCTATATATAGATATGGCTTTCTCTTGATGGAATATACCAAGCTAAATCTTCTTTTCAGAACCAAAACTCAGTAAAGTAGGCGACAACTGCTATTAGGGTCTGTCTTAAGGCATTGGCTCTCTAAAAAAAGGATTTCCTATCGTTGCATGGGTTCCTTTTTGTATAAAACATATTGACTACAAATTGAACTAAAGAAAGAATGTTGACTGTTCGACAACGTGAAGACCGCAATCTCGACTTAGAATAATCAAACATCACGAGTCACATGGGCACCCCCACCAGGTAGAATAGTTGTGATATCCCCATCAAGATCTAACTCTAAGAGGATACTATTCATTTCTTCTTCACACTGCTGCTCGCTTTGGAGACTAAACAATGGAAATAATACGTAACAGTCAGCCAAGTAACGATAATAAGAAAGACTAGGGTATAGCTGTTTAAATCCCCAGTCGAAATCATCCAACATTAAATTGTATAAGACCTTAGTGATTAACCCAGCGTGTGGGATCCCAACTTCCGTAATAGAACAATTAATTCCATTTTGGTCATTGGTATCTTTAAAAAGGATGAAACTAAGGATATTACATAGCTATCACGCACCAAGGGTGCCAGCTTTCGTAAGATTCTTTTATGAGGAATAGTACCTTGTGAGGGTGCTAGATTCAAGATGAAAATAGTTAGAATCTTCCCCACTCCACCTAATTTGGCAAAGAACTCACGGCGATCTCTGGGAAAACCACACGACTGCTCCTGAAAGATAGATGAACGCATAAAACAACTATTTAGCATATGCGCTAGAGCGATTAAAAGGAGAGCGTCCCTTTCACCGGGACAAACAACCCATTTATGATCAGGGTCCCCTGGCTGACATAAAGTTTCAACATAAAAAGAAATCGCCTCTTCTTTGGGAATACTTAATAACTTAAGTGGGAACAATGCCTACTTCTCTTCTGAGATAAGAATGATTATATCACATACGCTTTAAGGGGGCAACAAAAATAGATCACCAAGTTTAGCATAGACATATAATATTGACCGGGCAAGTTGTTGTGTGGAGCATGAATAAGGTGGATTTTTCCGTGGGTCCTCACCATCTGAAACAATTCTGAACGAACAGTCTCTCTATCTGGCTTTGTTATTATTACAGTGTTATCTGCTCCCAGCCAGTAAGTAGAGATATGGAGAGAGGGTACAGCTTTGTCGCGGACCTTTCTTTGCTTTCTTTTATGAACTCCACTGGTCGTCCATGGATTATAGGGGCTTTCCATTGTATATAAATACACTTTCGTATCCTACTCTGCAAATCCCATTTTCCTTAAGCATATAGAAACCTATGATTCAAATTTGCATATGTTGCTGCTTTGGTGAGTTTAGTGATCATGGCTGGCTCACCTAATCTATCAGCTGAGTAGTAAGCCTCCTTGGGATAATTATCAATATCTCTTCCTATCAAAATGAGATTAGGAGGGCGCCCTTTTAATTTTAAAGAGCCAGCCTGTCTTTCAATAGAAACTATTGGCAATTGCCTTAGTCATTCTCTTATATATTGTAGTCCCCATAGCAATGGGCCTCAGTCTAGTGAGGTTTTGCTTTTTTGGGAATCATTGCTAGGAATAAGGATTGAATTGCACCTGGTTTTCTCCTGTTTGACTTCAATAACCATATGGAAATGGAGATCGTCCAACATTATGTTCCAGCACTGCCCCTGAATTAATCAACCAAGTAGAAGTTGAAGTTCAGTTGGAATCCATATAGTCTAGTAGTTTTTTACTATGAATAGCCCCTTATTGTTGATAGAGAGCTTACCGCCCCGCCCCTTATAGTCGCGACTGTTGTCATGGAAAAAGAGTTTGTTTTCTATCAAAGAAGCATGCTTAACACAACCTATAGCATAAATTCGAGCCGCGTCTAAACTAAATATTGGGCAAGGCCCCGTACTCTCTCTTCTGTGGATACGCTATCCCTTCCGGCTATGGTATGGGGAAGGGGAGGTGAGATCTACTCATTGATTTTATATTAGATGAGCGGCCGTACTATGATCGTTCGGGAGACATGGGCCCACGCGCTACACACAAGAATGAATTGTTATGCGGTCGATAAACTCTTTTCTTTCTGCGGGCAGCCTATCAAATCGGATCGTGTATTTTTGAATATGTCATTACATCATATGTATTCGCTTTTCCATTTTTTTTGATGTTCCTACTCGTGCCCGGATAGAGAATGGGCACGATTCCCCCTCTCCCCGTTCTACCATCCAAATAGGCCGGCCGTTCTAAGTTCCGGGGTTGGGTCGGATAGGACAAGATCTAATCGGATCTGATCGTAGCTTCGAGCTCAGGTGTTGTACTGCGGCCGGACCGGAAAGAAGGGGGACAGTGAATCTCCTGCCAAGAGGCCAAGGTTGCTTGCTAACTCTCAGCCACTTGTTAGAAGGAAGTGCATCTTGATTGTCGGGGGGAATCAACGGGAAGGAAAAAAGAAGGTAGATTATTCTATTTCCTCATTTGGTAAGGATTGGCTTTTTGTTCAAGGATATGTTAAAAACCATCGTCTTTTCTTTGTTTGTATCACCGAGACACCCGAAGGGCCGGCCATATGTACCTCGGGAGCCCCGGCCCATTCAAATCAAAATAGAACGAGCACCTACGACTAAGGGGAATGGAATGTCGACCATAGGGTGAGAGAATCTTATAATACGAGGGCTAGTGACTGGTCAAGTCATTAAACTTAGTCATTTTGATCAACATGGCTGCAAGTGGACTGGGTTTATGGGTTTAAACTGACTACGACCAAAGTTGTGGCTACTTCAACCAAAAAAAGGGCGACCACTATTCAAACCAAAATAAGTACCTCACCTCACTTACGAAGAAGTTGTTGGAGCTGGGCTCCGAACTATGAGAGTTTCCTTTTTATCTTTCTCAGAGTGGTCTGATCAAATAGGGGATCAGACCACTCCTGGTGTTTTAACTAGTCATTAATGGTCGGCTTAATTAGTACCCTTTCGGTATGTATTGCGAACACTTTCATTTTTAGACTCTCATCTTCTCTAGAGAAGCAAAACTCGAACGGATAGAACAGATGGTCCAACTACATAACTTTTTCTTTTTCATTACTTCCATGGTCGTGCCTCGTGGCACGACAGCACCCGTACTATTGAAATGGTTCGTCAGTAGAGATGTTCCCACAGGTGTCCTTTTTTCCAATGGTACTATAATTCTTATTCCTATCCCTTCATTCCCTCTATTGGTCTATCTACATTCCAGGTAATTCATACGCTCCGCGGATGAAGCAAAAAGTGGAGTCTTGGTCAGAGCAAGCCGCCTTATTCTATTACCAGACATAATTGGGAGAAGCTCATCCGAAACTAGAGCTAGAAATGCTTTATTTTGTTTCGTTCCCGTTCTTCATTTCCTTCTTCTCGAATCCAAGGGGGACTTCTCATATTTAGAATCTTTCTGCGGTGTGCTCCATTTACTATTCTTTCATACTTTCTTCTTTTTACCATGCGATAGGTTAGTGAAGCCTGAGCGAGCGCGGAGAAGGAAAGGCCAAACACTTCGGCCTAACTGGAATGAGCAACGACGAAATGAGAAGATGAGGTGCCTCGGGCACCCCCATTTAGAAAGAAGGGTCGAAGGTTTTGGTCCTGTAGCTTTCCCCATCCCCCCTTCGTCGGGCGGTGCTTGTGTGGAGGGTGCGCCACCTGAAATCGGTCTTGAAGCTCTCACCTTACCAACAAGCCGAGAGTTGATGGCTGTTGGTCACGACTACTATCAAAAAGCTCCTACAAAGATGAATATTTCACATGGAGGAGTGTGCATCTTTATGTTTGATGTTCTTCTGTCATGCGACCCGGCGGCTTATGTGCGACCTATGGCCCACGCCTCCTATTTGTTCAGGGCAGGCCGCGTGAACTCTGATTCGATCCAGGTATTCAATCCCGCCGCTGAGATGCTCAGTTGACTCCTTAACCTTGATAGGAAGATGGCTTATTCAATAATTCGTGCATAAGGGTAAGGAACTTTTGATGAACTAATGCGAATGGGTGTAAGCCTCGCTGCTCGGAAACACCCAGTGCTGACCACACTGAGAGACATAAAAGCGCAGGTAATGCCAGTTGGCGAAGTGGCATTAAGCATCCCTAGCGGTACGAAAAGAGGGGTCGTGATGATATCATCTACGTCTGTACCGCTCCTCGTGGAGTAGATTCCGCATCCAACCAAGTCTTTGACCAGGGAATGGGAGAATTCCCACTACCGCTGGCAGGCCAGTCGGGCCGTGAGCGCGGTGGGAACAGGCTTCCCAAGAAGCCAACCCGGGCCGGGGTCAGCATAGAATGAAGGGGAAGACCCTAATCTTGTGTTGGATTTGCCAATTTATTGGGTTGTGGGCGGAGAAAAGCGGACGTGGGGACTCGGGTCGGGGCGCAGCGTAACTAAGAGAGCCATTCCATTTAGGGCTAGACAAAATGGGCGGGCACGGGCAGTCTGGTGTCCGAGCCGATTGATCAGACGACGACTACTTCACTTATTATTTTAGTATTAGCCGCCTATACCAGAATAGAATGGGATGGAATAGAAATAACGCGAAGCGCTAGAGCTACAGGGTCGGTTTTTTTGGGGGGATAGGCTTGTGAAGAAGCAAGCTTATCCCCGCCCCGACCGGCAGCTGCTAGGTTTCCCCATCTCTTCTAAACTTCCCCCGGTCTTCGGCCGGAGCTGTATGAGGCAAAAACTCATCCCACGTACGGTTCAGAGGCCGAGCCCCACCCTAGCAGTAAGGGTGCGGCTTAGGTCAACTTACACAAAAAAGATATAGTTCACTCAACGATTGCCTTTGGGTTTCGAACTCCATATGGGGAAGGAGCGTTGTTGTTTGCAAGGTCTTGATCATTTACATGGACCCACTTTTCATTCCATTTGTGGGAATTTGATGATCTATAAACCATCCCTAACGAGCGATCGGCTCATGTTTGAGCATGATGAATGACTTTGTGCCGACCTGTTGCCAATCCACTTTCCGGCCTCATATGAGAACGGAAAACTGGAGCATTTTATCCATCGGTGGATGAAGAATCGTGAACATAATAATTTTTGGTTGACCATGTTCCCAGAAAAAAGATACTTTCGAGAAAGGACGAGCATGACTGATGTGGCTATACATACAAATCTATTTATGGATCTATATTCTTCGATTAGAACTGGAAGTTCCAGAACAGGTGGCTGGTATACCAAAATAATAAAACTTTCTTTTATTTTTTTTATTCGGATCGGATTTATGATGGCTTCGTTGGGAGGCTCGCGTAGTTTGTTACGTCATCTCCAAAAGGATAAGTTACGTTGGAATTGATAAAGTTCCAACCAAAAAAAGGGCGACCCCCTATTCAAACCAAAGGAAGTACCTCACCTCACTTACGAAGAAGTTGGTGGAGCTGGGCTCCGAACTATGAGAGTTTGCTTTTTATCTTTCTCAGAGCGGTCTGATCAAATAGGGGATCAGACCACTCCTGGTGTTTTAACTAGTCATTAATGGTCGGCTTAATTAGTACCCTTTCGGTATGTGTTGCGAACACTTTCATTTTTAGCCTCTCATCTTCTGATTATAGAATCTTATGAATCAAGCACGACACACTTTCTATATCTCCTCCGTCTACAAGGTAAACCGCTTAGATTAGAGCACAGCGTGTTCGCCACCACACTGGATGGCTGGTGCATTGGCCTTACCGTAAGAAGTCCGAGAGCGATATATCTCGTGACACTCCCCCGAATAGTCCGATTTTTCCTCCACGGCGATAAGGGGCTAAAATATCTACTACTTTAATTCCTGTTTCAAAAATAGATAATTTTGTATCCAACTGTATAAAGGCGGGCGCAAATCTATGAATAGGAGACGTTGTACTAGTATCTACAGGCCCTAAATTATCAACAGGCTCTCCGAGCACATTAAATATTCGTCCCAGAGTCGCTCCCCTGACCGGAACACTTATAGGATCTCATTTGTCAATCACTTCCATTCCTCTCGTTAGACCGTCTGTAGCACTCATAGCTACAGCCCTAAATCAATTATTTCCTAATAATTGTTGTACCTCACAAGCCACATTAATTGGTTGACCAACACTATCTCGACCTTGAACTACCAGAGCGTTATAAATATTCGGCATCTTGCCCAGGGGAAAGGCTACATCTAGTACCGGACCGATGATTTGGATGACACGCCCCAGTTTTTTTTTTGAAACGTGGAAACCCCAGAACTAGAAGTAGTAGGATTGATTCTCATAATAATAAAATAAATAAATATGTCAAAATAATTTTTCAAAAATTATCGAATTCAAAATAAATGTCCGCTAGCACGTCGATCAGTTAATTCAATAAAATGGGAATTAGTACTCGATTTTGTTGGCACCATGCAATTGAACCAATTCAATTGTTTACTTATTCAATGAGACTGAGTTAATTTGCAAGCTCACCCAACCGATTTTAATTTAAAAATCTCAAGTGGATGAATCAGAATCTTGAGAAAGTCTTTCATTTCTCTATCATTATAGACAATCCCATCCAGATTATCTATTCTATGGAATTCGAACCTGAACTTTATTTTCTATTTCTATTACGATTCAGTATTTGTATCTAATGGGCCCCTCTTCTTATTTATTTTTTATTTAAATTTCAGCATATCGATTTATGCCTAGCCTATTCTTTTCTTTGCGTTTTTCTTTCTTTTTTATACCTTTCATAGATTCATAGAGGAATTCCATATATTTTCACATCTAGGATTTACATATACAACATATACCACTGTCAAGGGGGAAGTTCTTATTATTTAGGTTAGTTAGGTATTTCCATTTCAAAAAAAAAAGGTAAAAAATAAAAATTGGGTTGCGCTATATATATGAAAGAGTATACAATAATGATGTATTTGGCAAATCAAATACCATGGTCTAATAATCAACCATTCTGATTAATTGATAATATTAGTATTAGTTGGAAATTTTGTGAAAGATTCCTGTGAAAAGTTTCATTAATGCGGAATTCGTGTCGAGTAGACCTTGTTGTTGTGAGAATTCTTAATTCATGAGTTGTAGGGAGGGATTTATGTCACCACAAACAGAGACTAAAGCAAGTGTTGAATTCAAAGCTGGTGTTAAAGAGTACAAATTGACTTATTATACTCCTGAGTACAAAACCAAGGATACTGATATATTGGCAGCATTCCGAGTAACTCCTCAACCTGGAGTTCCACCTGAAGAAGCAAGGGCCGCGGTAGCTGCCGAATCTTCTACTGGTACATGGACAACTGTATGGACCGATGGACTTACCAGTCTTGATCATTACAAAGGGCGATGCTACCGCATCGAGCGTGTTGTTGGAGAAAAAGATCAATATATTGCTTATGTAGCTTACCCTTTAGACCTTTTTGAAGAAGGTTCTGTTACCAATATGTTTACTTCCATTGTAGGTAATGTATTTGGGTTCAAAGCCCTGCACGCTCTACGTCTGGAAGATCTGCGAATCCCTCATGCTTATGTTAAAACTTTCCCAAGGTCCGCCTCATGGGATCCAAGTTGAAAGAGATAAATTGAACAAGTATGGTCGTCCCCTGTTGGGATGTACTATTAAACCTAAATTGGGGTTATCTGCTAAAAACTACGGTAGAGCTGTTTATGAATGTCTTCGCGGTGGACTTGATTTTACCAAAGATGATGAGAACGTGAACTCACAACCATTTATGCGTTGGAGAGATCGTTTCATATTTTGTGCCGAAGCACTTTTTAAAGCACAGACTGAAACAAGTGAAATCAAAGGGCATTACTTGAATGCTACTGTAGGTACATGCGAAGAAATGATCAAAAGAGTGGTATTTGCTAGAGAATTGGGCGTTCCAATCGTAATGCATGACTACTTAACGGGGGGATTCACTGCAAATACTACCTTGGCTCATTATTGCCGAGATAATGGTCTACTTCTTCACATCCACCGTGCAATGAATGCGGTTATTGATAGACAGAAGAATCATGGTATCCACTTCTGGTTATTAGCAAAAGCGTTACGTATGTCTGGTGGAGATCTTATTCACTCTGGTACCGTAGTAGGTAAACTTGAAGGTGAAAGAGACATAACTTTGGGCTTTTTTGATTTACTACGTGATGATTTTGTTGAACAAGATCGAAGTCGCGGTATTTATTTCACTCAAGATTGGGTATCTTTACCAGGTGTTCTACCTGTGGCTTCAGGAGGTATTCACGTTTGGCATATGCCTGCTCTGACCGAGATCTTTGGGGATGATTCTGTACTACAGTTCGGTGGAGGAACTTTAGGACATCCTTGGGGTAATGCGCCAGGTGCCGTAGCTAATCGAGTAGCTCTAGAAGCATGTGTAAAAGCTCGTAATGAAGGACGTGATCTTGCTCGGGAAGGTAATGAGATTATTCGTGAGGCTTACAAATGGAGCCCGAAACTAGCTGCTGCTTGTGAGGTATGGAAAGAGATCGTATTTAATTTTGCAGCAGTAGACGTTTTGGATAAGTAAAAACAGTAGACATTAGCGGATAAATTAGCAGGAAATAAAGAAGGATAAGGAAAAAGAACTCAAGTAATTATCATTATCCTTCGTTCTCTTAATTGAATTGCAATTAAACTCTGCCCAATCTTTTACTAAAAGGATTGAGCCGAATACAACAAAGATTCTATTGCATATATTTTGACCAAGATTTGAAATACAAAATCTAGAAAACTAAATCAAAATCTAAGACTCAAGTCTTTCTATTGTTGTCTTGGATCCACAATTCATCCTACGGATCCTTAGGATTGGTATATTCTTTTCTATCCTGTAGTTTGTAGTTTCCCTGAATCAAGCCAAGTATCACAACTCTTTCTACCCCTCCTGTATATTGTCCCCTTTGTTCCGTGTTGAAATAGAACCTTAATTTATTACTTATTATTAGATTTTAGATTGTTAGATTAGTTAGTGATTAGATATTAGTATTAGACGAGATTTTACGAATTTTTTTTAATTTCTTTCTTTATAGGAGAGGACAAATCTCTTTTTTTCGATGCGAATTTGAGACGACATAGGAGAAGCCGCCCTTTATCAACAATTATATTATTTTAAATAATAAAAGGGGGTTCCAACATATTAATATATAGTGAAGTGTTCCCCCAGATTCAAAACTTTTTTCAATACTCACAATCCTTATTAGTTAATAATCCTAGTGATTGGATTTCTATGCTTAGTCTGATAGGAAATAGGAAATAAGATATTCAAATAAATAATTTTATAGCGAATGACTATTCATCTATTGTATTTTCATGCAAATTAGGGGGCAAGAAAACTCTATGGAAAGATGGTGGTTTAATTCTATGTTGTTTAAGAAAGAGTTCGAACGCAGGTGTGGGCTAAATAAATCAATAGGCAGTCTTGATCCTATTGAAAATACCAGTGAAGATCCAAATCAAAAAGTGAAAAACATTCATAGTTGCAGTAATGTTGATTATTTATTCGTCGTTAAAAACATTCGGAAGTTCATCTCTGATGACACTTTTTTATTTAGTGATAGGACTGGAGACAGTTATTCCATCTATTTTGATATTGAAAATCAGATTTTTGAGATTGACAACGATCATTCTTTTATGAGTGAACTAGAAAATTCTTTTGATAGTTATCGAAACTCGAGTTATCTGAATAATGGATTTAGGGGCGAAGATCCCAACTATAATTCTTACATGTCTTACATTATGATACTCAATATAGTTGGAATAATCACATTAATAGTTGCATTGATAATTATCTTCAGTCTCAAATCTGTATAGATACTTCCATTATAAGTGGTAGTGAGAATTACGGTGATAGTTACATTTATAGGGCCATTTGTAGTGGTGAAAGTCCAAATAGTAGTGAAAACGAGGGTTCCAGTAGACGAACTCGCACAAAAGGCAGTGATTTAACTATAAGAGAAAGTTCTAATAATCTCGAGGTAACTCAAAAATACAGACATTTGTGGGTTCAATGCGAAAATTGTTATGGATTAAATTATAAGTAATTTTTGAAATCAAAAATGAATATTTGTGAACAATGTGGATATCATTTGAAAATGAGTAGTTCGGATATAATTGAACTTTTGATCGATCCGGGTACTTGGGATCCTATGGATGAAGACATGGTCTCTCTAGATCCCATTGAATTTCATTCGGAGGAGGAGCCTTATAAAGATTGTAATGATTCATATCAAAGAAAGACAGGATTAACCGAGGCTGTTCAAATAGGCATAGGCCAACTAAACGGCATTCCCGTAGCAATTGGGGTTATGTATTTTCAGTTTATGGAGGGTAGTATGGGATCCGTAGTCGGAGAGAAAATCATCCGTTTGATTGAACACGCTGCCAATCAAATTTTACCTCTTATTATAGTGTGTGCTTCTGGGGGGGCGCGCATGCAGGAAGGAAGTTTGAGCTTGATGTAAATGGCTAAAATATCGTCTGCTTTATATGATTATCAATTAAATAAAAAATTATTTTATGTATCAATCCTTACATCTCCGACAACTGGTGGAGTGACAACTAGTTTTGGTATGTTGGGGGATATCATTATTGCCGAACCCAATGCCTACATTGCATTTGCAGGTAAAAGAGTAATTGAACAAACATTGAATAAAACAGTACCCGAAGGTTCACAAGCAGCTGAATACTTATTCCAGAAGGGTTTATTCGACCTAATTGTACCACGTAATCTTTTAAAAATCTTTTGGAGTGAGTTATTTAAGCTCCACGCCTTTTTTCCTTTGAATCAAAAGTCAAGCAAAATCAAGTAGAGCACTATGTTCAATTATTTTATTTATGTTTGTAGCAAAAAAGTAGTTAGTTTATCGGAATCAAAGTAAATAAGATAATAATGGCCTTTTCTGTGGTGATAGAAGATTAAATTGTAAAAAGAATCAAAACTAAAGTTGAGGATAACTCTTTTTTTGACCTATATTCCTGATTACGAATCAAGAAGCCTTTATCACCATCACCAAGAGTGAGTTCTTCCTTTCGTGAAATTAGGAAAATAAAACGAATTTCTTCTTGTCTTGGGTATATAATTTGAAATTTAAATATAGATAATAGAGTTTTGTATCTTTCTCTATCTCCCGAAAAACCATTTTATCTAAAAATTCATGTTGGGTCGGATTCGACCGAATCTTTCGATAATCTGTAAAAAACTCTTTATCTATTCTTAGAAAATTAGAAGACAAGAACAAAAGACAAAGAAATGAAGAAAAATAATAAAGTTTATTATCATACATATCTTTCTCATGTAGGAGATGAATAAGTCCATTTATTTAGTTCTACAGTTCTACATTCTTTGCACTTATTCTTATTATACGTACTCAGTTAGATTCCAAACATATATGCCATGGTTCCTTATTTGATAATATAGGGAGTTGGGGCAGGTTGAAGTTGCCATCTTTTTCTCAACAATGTCTTTGTCATTTGATCCACTAGCGTTCCGTTAGATAGGAACAGATTTGATAAATACTGATAACTCTCGAATAGAGTATTAGAACGGAAAGATCTATTAGATAATGAACTATTGGTTCTAAGCCATCTCTGACGATTACTCAACAATTCGAAGTGATTTTCTTGCGTATTCTTGATAAACAAGCATTTATATATAGATGTAGGAAGATCTGTTTGGGAAGTAAGAAGCCCCTTTGACATCTATTCATCTGCAAATAATTCTCGATGTGAAAACACAGAGGGGGGGGCTGATCTTGGAATAGGAAAAAGAGTGGATCTGCAGGGTCCCAAATGAATTGGCTTATTCAAAAAAGGCCTTCTTCTTTGGAAGATCTATCTCGTGTCTGGTACTGCATGGTTCCACTCTGCAAGAACCCCGAATCATTCTCTTGAAGCTCATCCTCTTCATCATAAATGATCCGCTTGCCCCGAAATGACCTGGACCAATAGGGAAATCCCAATTCATTGAGCCTTTTGATACAATCAAAAAGAAAGCCCCAAGGGCGCCATATTCTAGGAGCCCAAACTATGTGATTGAATAAATCCTCCTGCGGGTCAAGGGCTCCTTCTCCCTCCCCTTCTTCAAACTCCGATTCATATTTTTCATAGTGAAATCTCTTATCAAGGATAGACCAAGAGCCCTTTTGCATCATATCTAAGGGATTCCTCGGTTCGGGCCGAAGAAGCAATGTCACTCGATCATTATCAAACTACTGCAATATTTTTCTCGACTGACCTAGTGGATAAATCAGAAATACAGAAACAAAAACAGCAATTGGAACAGAGAATGCGATTGCATTATAAGGTCTCAATTGAACAGATCAAACAAGCTCAAATTGACGTAACATGAAACCTATTAGGCCAAAAGCTCCATGGAGAGCAACAAAAGTCCACAGACCCCCCAATTGACACCACCGAGTAAAATCTCCTTGTTCTTCAGGACCCCATAGTAACAACAACGAATGTGCTAAACTATTAGCAGGAGTAGAAACCGCGGCAGTTAAGAAATTGCAGCCTTCCAAATAAGAACTTGCCAATCCATGGGTATACCATGAAGTTACAAAGGTTGTACCTATGAACCAACCCCCTACAGCGAAATAGGCACAAGGAAAGAGCAATAGACCGAACCAGACTACATAAACGAAATGGTCCCTCCGTAACCAGTCATCCATAATATCAAATAAATCATTTTCGTCTTTGGTAAACTTACCAATGGCTATAGTCATAGTGATCCTCCTATTCAACTACTTGGACCATTTCCGAGCACCTCATATCTTTTTCGGGGCGTTCGAAGATTCGATCATTTTTGTATGATTTCTCTAAGCTGAAAAAAGTCAGCCCTATATATGTTTGTTATTAGTAAAGCGCTAAGGCCCTATCTATAGTAAGGGGTCCTTTCTTGCTCGTTAGCGCTGTTTTTTGAATCTAGGGCACCCCTTTTCTTTCTCAAAGTCAACTTTCTCCCTTCTTAGTCATGAAGTCGCAAGAGAAATCATACAAAAATGATCGAATCTTCGGACGCCCCAAAAAAGATATGAGATGCTCGGAAATGGTCGAAGTAGTTGAATAGGAGGATCACTATGACTATAGCCATTGGTAAGTTTACCAAAGACAAAAATGATTTATTTGATATTATGGATGACTGGTTATGGAGGGACTATTTAAGTAGAAAATTCTCTTTCTTCCTCCGTTCATACGTATTTCATACATTCCAGATATGGAGTTGGGTAAAATTTCATGTGATTCGGTAAACAAAATAGAAATGCCATCATTGCTAGATCATTTACCTAATCTATCTAATTAGATGAAGAATGAACCAATAGTGGTTTTTTTTTATAAATGGGAAATTAAAAATGCTCGGGGATGGAAATGAGGGATTATCTACAATACCTGGATTTAATCAGATTCAATTTGAAGGATTTTATAGGTTCATTGATCAAGGTTTGACGGAAGAACTTTATAAGTTTCCAAAAATTGAAGATACAGATCAAGAAATTGAATTTCAATTATTTGTGGAAACATATCAATTGGTCGAACCCTTATACTGGGAAGGATCGAACCATGGGAACGAATCTACAGGGCTATCACCTTCTTTGGCCAGATCTTCCAATCTTTTCACAATTACAGTTCACTGCGCCGGCTCCTTTAAAGGGCGGCGGCTTGAAAGCTTACCTTATCATTAGAGAAAGGTTTGGAACGAAGTAGCTCACCTAAAAGGAGAGGAACCCTAACCAACGTTTTGGATTTTGGAGTTTTCGCCCCAACCTAGGTTAGGGGGTCGTTAGACCGTAGCTTGCTGGTAAAAAACGTTGCTAGGCTAGCGCGGCACGCTTCTCTCTTCAAGCTCCGCCCCCCTTACTCAACCTCAACATCTATAAAAAAGCCCTTTCTCCTTTTCTAAATAAGGTAAGCTTTGAAGCCATAGCTTGCTGGTTTTTCCATCATCCAATCCACAACAAATTGAATGAAACTTGGCAAAAAAGAAGTGAACACTTTGCTGAGGAACGAAGTAGCTCACCTAAAAGGAGAGGAACGAAGCTTCGTGTTTATTTTTCTTCAAACCCCCAATCCGCTCTCGCTCGCCGCTACTAATGGGGTCTCGGTTGATTTCCCTTCCTTTAGCTACTAAGATGTTTCAGTTTGCTAAGTTTGAAAAGTCCAAAGAGCGCAGACTAGCCACGGAGCTTGGATATGGTTTCCCATTGGAGATCCATGGATCACAGACGGTATCTCCCCATGGCCTTTCACCTCTGAAAGCTTCCTTCCTTCTCAATTCTCGGGCATTCATCCAATGCATTCTTTCCGATCTTGTACCCTATGTAGGCTTGCAAAGCATAGGCGTCACAAGCGGTACACTGAACACTAACCCAATCTCAACGAAAAAAAGGGAAAGCAAGTACATCCTTAACGGCCTCTATTCCTAACGTGAACGGCCGCTTTCTTGGAACTAATTCATAGTTTCCATTAGTTAGACTTCACACACTATATAAACAAATAGTTGAAGCATGCGATAGAAAGCGGAAAAATGAATTGATTGACTATTGAGTGTAAGCCCGTAAATAGACGACTATGGGTAGTTCAGGTGCGCTTAAAGTCAACTACAACTAGAAGGCATGCCGATCTTTCCACCAACATTGATTTTGACTGTGAAAAGCTCCAAATAGGCACACAATAGTTTAGAGTAGAAGGAGTGAAACTTAACTGTAAAAAAAGGAGCTCTAAGTTGGAATTCAATAGTGAGAGAAATGGTCATCTGTGCTCCACAGCTACTGGTGTCATCACCCTGCAAAGTGGTGGAACCAACCAAGACTGAACACTAGTCTCATTTTGTAGACGGGTTGGGACCGGCCTTCTATCCCGGTGAACAATGTTCCACTGATTAGGCAGGGACAGGTTTCGAACCTGCAATCTTCAGGTCATGAGCCTGATGAGTTGACTAATTCCTCTACCCCGCTTCTTCCCCTTCTCTTTCGAACTCTGAAAACCAAGCATGGACCTTAACTTACCGAACTAGCTAGTTATAAATATAGCTTTGTTATCTTCCACCTTATCTCTACAGCTTTGGGCGACCCCTTCCTCTTCCTCTTTTTTTTTTGTTTCAAGCATGGACCTTAACTTACCGAACTGGCTTAGTAGAGTAGAAATCATTAGTTGTCAACTGTTCATAGTCAGCAGTGGAAGAAGGCGTAGCTTTGATTGCTCAAGTTGCCCTCTCATGGTTGAATGTGAAAAATAATTTCTTTTGTTTAGCAATAGTCTTATAAGGATGATGCTTCCCCTGTGCCTTATCAATAATTAATAAGGAAGACCGGGCTAAAGGTAACTACTTTTTGCTCACCCGATGAAAGGCATAGTAGGTAAAAAAGCTATTGGTTGCTTTACTTCCTTACTTCGGGTAGGTTGAAAAATCTACTAAGAAGAATAGTTTTCTTTTCTCTTTCGACCTTCCACGCCAAGGAGGGTTAAAGGGATCGATCCCAATAGCCTTTCACGAGGTGCATAGCATTCTTTATAGCCGTTACGAAAGCTCTCGAAGAGAAAGAGGTCTTTGCTGCTTGACTGCATGAACCAGGTCCAGGTCTTGATTTTGGCATTTCTACTGTTAATGTCCCATCGAGTTAGCTAGTTAAGGGTGAAAGGGATGACAGAATGAATAGCAGGCAAAGTCCTTGCTAGGAATTCCGGGTAACTTTCTGTATTCCTTAAGGTTACAGGTGAAGCTTACTTCATGCGGTAGCCCCTTGGACCTTAGCCTCTTAAGGGTTGGGTTCTAGTGGCGGGCTCTTGGGTCGTCCGGACCCATATCTGGTAAAAGTGGTGGCCTGGTTGTCCCCACACCCCCTTATCATGCGTGTCTGTGGGAACAGTTTGTGCTAGCATTTTGGCGCTCGCCTTATGGTTCTAAGTCCTCTTTCGCCGAGATTTTAAAAAGATTTTTTCCCGCATCGGAACAAGACCCACTATACTAGATTTAGCCAATTCGGGTGCGGATGGGGATTCCCCAATAGATTCTACAGATTCGGATTTGGATGCCCCTACGCATAAACATATGGATAGGGATGCCGATTCAGATGCGGCTTGAATTGTTTGAGTGATTCATAAACCCTCGTCGGGATAAACAAGCAAGGGTTTCATCCTCTACTTATGGGAATGCTACTTCGAGAAATGCTGCTTCAGGATAAACTAGATATGTTGCGAGAGAAACTGGATATTTTCCTATGGCTTGGACCCTTTCACTCGAGAACTAAAAGGGGGGAAAGAATTCTTCAACATAGTCACAAGAAGGTGGTCTACGACCATTAGATCCCTAGAAAGAGGAGCAACTAAGAAGAGAGGGGTATAAAAGAATGAAAGTAATGTCTTCGATCTGGCTCTTGTTCCCTGTAGGTTTATAGCACGCTAGGCTAGCTAAGAAAGGTATTCTATATTTCTCTTTTTGTTGTTCGGCTCGATAGAATTGTTTATAATCCTCTCCTAGTTTCCTCTTTCCATAGATATTAAGACTATAAAACGTCGATCAGAGAGCAGGGTTGTTCTAAGATATAGAAGTAGTTAAGGTCTTGACTAAGTAGTAGATACGAGATTGAGGGGCGCAGGAATAGGGTTGTACTCTAGAGGTAATGCTATACTCCATTCTTCCTCCCGGCTTCCTTTCGATTCTCACTCTCATCCAACTGATGAATGCAATTGGAGTAGAATCGATTTCCCTTACTAGGTTTAGGAATCCGTAATTCTTCAAGAAGACGAGACCGGATCAAAAGAAAGCTTCTTATAGAGAGATAGATTACAACAAAAATGACTCATGAGGATAGCTGGAAGCAAGGAACATTCTTTTGTGGCTTACCCGTTCTATAAGAGAACGGTTCAACTGGTTAGGCGGCGCATTATTCACTGCGCTTTATTTAAAGCAGTGTGCGTCATCCGGGGTGATAAAAAATAACCATACCCTGTTGATAGTGTCCCTGTCCCTTAATCATCAGGCTACCTTCAGATTCTTCCCTCCAGATATTAATGAGGTGGGCGGGAAGGATAGAGCCCAACTTATTATATACGGATACGGATATTCCTTGTCATTCTAATCTTGATATAGTTCCAACAGGCCTATTCTTTGACTCTCCTATAGTGTATAGTATATTCTTTCCATCTTCCTACTAGGATAGATATTCTAACAACAACCTACCTAGCTTAGCTAGTTGGCAGCTCCGCATCGTGAACTGCATCGGAAAGGGCATCCGATCTCTCTTTTATGGGCTCTTTCCCTCGTATCTGACCTATCCGAGTTAGCCCTCCCAAGCGGACAAAGAGGTGGATCATCTGATCTTGAAATAGGTCATCCCGGCTATCCCGATCTTTTATCTATTCATTTCGTCAGGTATCTGAATCATACGATTCTGAGGATTCTGCTTTTCACATTCATGCTACAGGACCAAAATGATTCCTCGCTAGTTGGAATAAAAACCTCAACAACAGCCTTCATTGAACCCCTTCTTCCTATCCTTCTATGAAATGAGTCCCTCTTTCATTCACTAAAGAAGACGTAGCTGATAGATGGATGAATATACATTTGATGGCCAGTTCTATGAATCAAAATCTCGAGTTGGAGGCATCGCTAAAAATTGATTCGGTTTTCTCAAAATCAACGAGTGGACTTGAAATCATAGATCCATTTTGTGATCTACGCTACTCAGACAAGAATCCTATATCTTACCCACCCAATGCTGTTCTGATTGAATTTCAAAGATCTTGCTCGCTGTCAAAGTAGATTTTGTGAAGTGTTCTCCTGTCCCTATCACCTGAGATAAAGTCAACTGGAAATCGTGATCGGAGTTGTGGTTTGAAGATGATGATTTGAAGATTCATTCGACAGAGAAGGGTGTCTTGGTTTCCAATACCGAGGTTGAATGAATCATTCCACCTGGCAACAGAAAAAGTGGAGTTTGGCACAGGTCAAAGGGGAAAGCAAGAAGGAATTCCACTTTGGAAAGGAAAAGGGCAGTTCCAAACGAAGGACCCTGGGGCAAGCTTCCCAGTGTCCAAGTGTCAAGTCTCGAGGGCTTGTGTCCGCCGAAATCTTCCTTTTTTCTTTTTAGTCTTTCCTTGTAATGAACCAAAAGGTGAGAGGCAGGGCTCGGTCTCAAGGTTTAATTTAAAGTCACTAGTCAGTCCAAACAAGTGAAAGGCGAAAGTCAAGATTGCATGCAACCAGGTGTAACATGTCAAAGGTCACCGAGTCGTCGTAAAAGGGGAATAAGTTATTTTGCGCATCCAACAACTGAAAGAGTTTGCGGAGAAGGGTTGAGTTGCGTAATAGCAGATTCTCCGGTCAATAAATCGTTGGATTTGAAATTGAACTCTCTACCATGGGCGTATAGGAATTGAGACTTTCAATGGTCCGCTCTTCTCTCCTCGTGATCGAAGCTGACCCAAGAAGTTGGGTATTCCTTCTTAAGAGGACACTAACCCTCCCGATCTTGCTAGCCGGGGGCTCAGTCTTTCAAGATTCAATCTTTCCCCTTCCGGTCCCAGGGAATTGCTCTTATAGTAGGAGGTTTACTATGTCCCCAACTTCTCTTTATTAAGAAAGTAGGTTGTCTACTATAATTAGATTAAGATCGTAAAAACAGAGTAATATAGCTAGACCAAATTCAATAAATGGAGTCCGGTAATAACATTATGAAACTGAACCCATAAGGCAGAAAGCAGAAGCAGCGGTCTGTTCGGGTTCATTCATGTCCAATAAACTTCAAACAAAAGGAGATTCGGGTATCAGAGTTGAGCGGACAGGCGACGGGAGGATGGGGGGAAGAGTAAAGACAAGACGAAAGCAAGAGTTCCGACATCTTACTTTACTAGTTTCATTTCCGTATGATAGTCACCCCTTTCTCGATAAAGCAGAGTGAGCAGCTTCTTTCTTTGCTACTGCTGCCATACCTCAAAGAAGTCCAATAGCTGCGCTAACTTCTTCCATCAACCCTAAAAAGAGCATATGCATCCCGGGATTCTCTCCATCTCAGAAGTGGATTCCCCTGCACTTGAGTACGACTACGGCTATGAAAAGCTTATCGAAAGAGGAGGAAAGAGCGTAAACTCGACTCTAAAAGTTCCAGTTGCCTCCCTCTCTCCACCCTATAACTGAAAAAAAGGAGCACGGCGAAAAGCCAACCTTATTTTTTTTTATTTGTTTGACAAGGGAAGACCTTAAGTACTGAATTAATGAAATTACACCTATATCGCGAAAAAGAGCTGCTCTAGCTTTAGCGCGCACCCTTTCTCCTATAAGGAAAGTTACTCTTTCCGATTCATGTCTGGCCCTTCCTGGGTCTGGATCACAGTATACCGGCGACTTTGTCCTTGAATTCATTCTATTTCATACCCACCGATCCGTGGAAGAGACCAAGGAAGAGTAAGATAGATTTAGGGCCGGCAGGCGGGTCTAGAATAGATTCCCCAATGGGTCCTGACCTTTCAACAACAGAGGCGAGAACTTACTCTTTCAAGTCAAAGTCAAAGTAGGGTAGACTAAGATGGAGTTTATTTTACAGATTTTCCAGGGATATGGGTATAGAGTGAATTCTATTCACTCTTTATGAAGTGGATCAGAGACGCCTTATATCATAAATATAAAAGTTAGTATGGTGCCCCGGTAGACGCGCAGACCGAGTGAGTTTCCGCCGATCCAGATCAAAGATTGAGGACTATGAGGGTACGGTGCTATCCTTGTACTTTGTTTGTTGCACATGGCCTAATACTTGCACCCTTTTTCTCACTCTTTTGGTGTCAATTTGAATCTATTTTGTTTATGCTACCGAAAGACGGAAAGGGGAACCGACTCGTTCCTTCCTTGCGGAGGACGAATCAAGGCCTGAAGTTGGTTCGTCGAGCAAGAGGAGAGAAGGATCAACAAGGATTTCATACCCTATGCTAGTTCTTTTTCTCTCTCCCCTAGATATTTAATAAGTCCTCTACCTATTCTCGTGTGACGACATCTATGATTGTGAAATTAAGGAATGAACAGTTGCAACAATCATGCTCAATTTCTTTTGACAGTTTTAGATTGTGGTGCTTTATAATCAAGGGAGAGAAGGAAGTTCATAGAAAGGTAGCTCACATACCTTTCTAGGCCTAATTCTTTAATAATCACTTTAGCTCTTTCATACTTCTGACGTCGACTCATCTTGCTTGGAAGTCTTAAGAATGCAGCAAAAACGAAGGTTTCCTCTACAGTCAATTGTTGAAAAAGCACATCGTCTTGTGTTACAAAACCCACCTAGCACAACATTTCTCAATTCAGTATGGAAGTTAATACAAAATCATATTGAAAGAAAGACTTTTATATATTCTTGGTTTTAAGGCAATAGAAAGAGAGAAGGAAAAAAGAATTATTGATGGATAGGAAATATACCTCCTATTGATATCTGTATTATATGGGATGTCATTGTATGTGACAGTTCCTCTGACATTTTCTTGCAATCTTCCTCCCAATATCTTTAACAAGGTTGTTTTCCCACTGCCAGAACCATTAAGGTAAGAATTTCACCGTTCCTGCCTTGAGTATCTGCTTGTAATTGTAATGCTCAAACTGGGAAGTTACCTTTGATACAACTGCCTTGACAGGAGGAGGAAGCTTGGCTAATCTTCACCTTGTACTCAACATCCGCGAACTGCATTCAAAGACCATTTAAATGGCAGAAGCCAAAACTCTGAAACATATATCAACAATTTGATTCTTTGAAACATTTCTGAGAAATGAAAGATTGGTTAGAGAAAAAATTACCTTGAGAAATATGGGGAGGGGTTGGTCTTTATCAGCAATTGATGTATCATCCTCTACCTCTATATCGATTTCAGAGCTTTTGTTTCTGAGGTAAGCTTGAGACATGAACTCTATGTTATGGCCAAAGCCATTGCTTCCAGCAATCTGCATGGAGCCAACAGCTGGAGGGGACAATGACAAATCCTCAATTTCATCTTGTCTAAGATGCTCCATTGTGTCATGAACTGCAAGTTAAGCGTTGCTCTATCCTGGGTGTTGGAAAAAGTTCATTGTTATATATGGTGGATAAGATAGACATAACCAAAACTCTGCCTAAATCTTGAAACTTTTGAGCCACATGCTTTCTATGGGAAACTCGAGACTCTTTAGAATTGTGAATTTCTAGTTATCACACGCACTTGGTGCGCTTGACTTTCTTCAAAATTCTTTTTTAACCAAGTGTTCAAATGACACTGTTTGGGGTATTCTAACTCAGCAACGACGTACTAGCTGTTAATACATAATTAACTAAATAAAAGTGTACCCTCTCTGATATCTAAGTTTTTTAGATGAGACGGTTCACACAATTCACCATAGTAGAGCAGGCAGAGGTCCAGGATTCGAGTCTTACCGCAACTTATTAACAGTGGAGGTAGGAGATCCAGTTAACGAAAAGGCTACGCTGCAGCTATTCAAGCATCTCAAAGTCTATCTATAACGATTGCTATTTCATATCGGAGCTTCTGCTAAAGGAAGTGGTGATCCCTAGCTTGAGACTCAAACTCTGGAAGCCGACCTGCCAACAAACATTGTGGGAGAATACTCTGAACCATCATCAAAAAATATTGCTTAGCGGCAACCTTGAAATAGGGTAAAGTTTGACTGCATCAAGCTCTAAAGCCGGGTATTATGTACCAGCTCGGCTAGATCAAAGACTGTCGTAAGTTGCATCTTGAGTCTTAAGAATTGGGTCCCTTAGCCCCTGGATTGGTGCGCAAGCAAAAGAAGAACAAAAAAGAGGGGCCTCTAGCTTATTAAGAAGCATATAAACGACATACTAAGCAGAACAGTGTAGACTCAAAAGAAGGGAGAGGGGCGTTCAACCACTTGACTGTAAGGAGAGGTTTCGAAGAGAAAGTTTGACGTATATAGATATAGTGAGTGTGCGTGCGGGGTGTAGGTATACCACTTACGAGAAAGAACCCCAAGTCAGTAAAGTAGTTAACCAAACACAAGTAACAAGTTCGCCAGTCCTTCCTCCGATGCCTCCCGTTCATTCTTCTTCATTTCATCATTTTGTTGTGTTGTTCTGTTCATAGGTCCCAAGCCCTTCTTAGAAAGCCCTCTTCCCTCTCCTTAAGTTAAGAAAAAAAGAATGCTGCTTGATTGAACGAACATTGGTTGAACCTTTCTAACTGACACCCCAGTCATAATGCCACCCACGTCTTTTTTTCTTTTGAACAAGCCTTCTAAATCCAATTTTTTTTTTAATTTGAGTTCATAATAATTGGCGGGTTTCATTAATGAAAAGAAAAGTAGAGGCCCGCCATCTGCTAGCATTGTGGTTTTCCATCGATTCTTTATCAATGGCCCACCCTTTCTTTGAACCTTGTCAATGATCGAACTTAAAGATATGAACTGAGGGCCATTTGATGAGTAACTGAGAACAAAGGAGAGGGATATGGAAAGAATGAAGTAATGAAAGAGGAAGTCATTGCTAGTAGTAACGACTTGTCACGATCCATTGGTTCATATAGAATCCATGTCCTAGGTGTATCAAAAAACATTCTTTTCGCTAAGCGTATATAATAAAATAGAGTGAAAAGGTCCACCCCGAAACCAAGGGGGTACTAACTAACAGCTGAGTCCTCTCCGAACCACAGGAGAGAGTTGCCCATCATACGGCTCACCAACTTTACTTGCTTCTATGGGAGGCTCGCTCCGGGCAGGTTCGGATCACTTACAATACACGGGCTCTACGAAGGAAGGGGTTGGGTTAGGAGCGTTTTCAATATGATTCTTTTCCTGTATTTGTTCGATGAGAAATGCGAGTCTGTTTTGTCCACTTTCTTCATCCCCCTCTATCAAAATGATCAAAAAGGAAGGCGAGCTTGCTTCTTATTCCCGTGTTTGATCTCTTCCATCTCTGCCTGGCTCGTTGTCACCTATGTTGAAGAAAGGTTTGGAACCCTGTAGAGAATGAAGAGGGGCCAAGGATCTTCCTCTCAACAGTGCTTTTCGAGGCTCCACTCTCCCCCCTGAATAAGTAAGGCCCCGTTAAGCCTGGGCGAAGATGGGGATAAAGAGTAAGGATTGAAGCCCCCTTAGCTCTGCCAGGCACTGGACAGGGGTTAGCTCTGTAAATGTATAGAGCCAAGTGTAGTGTGGTGTAGTAGTAGGCACTTCTAGGCCCCTTCCCGGCTACTGGATCACTCCAGTGCTTCGGGTACTACGGACCCTCTGCCATCCATTGCAGCAGAGCCATTTCATGGGCGGGGGGGCTAAGCGCAGTTCTTTGAATCAAAGGTTGAATGAAATAGATTCTTTTTTAGATATAAAATTCTAAATCGAATAGGATAGATGGATGGATCTATCTTTCTATTCATATATATTACTAATCAAAATGGATTTATATAGTGTTGTAGCGTAGCAAGAAGCCCCAAATCCTTGATTTGTCCAGGAAAGACTACACTGCTTTGGGCCCAGGAAGCGAAGGGAATGAGCTCGGCTTCTTCTCCTCCACACTTCTTTTTCTACGTGCCCGTTCCGCATGCGTTTCGCGCGCCATTGGCGCTTTGCTCTCCTCTTATTCTTCATTGGATGGTTCAGATGGACTTCGCCGGTCTTTCCCAACTAAAATCGAAAGGGTTTTATCACATTGAGATGTCGATTCGTTTTCTACCCCCAATGAGATGGGGAATTTTTCACCCCCTATTTAGACTTTTGGGCCCTTCATCTTTCTGAATCGAGACCCGGGCCGGCTCGCGTCGTTCCAACAATCAGCGAGGAGCACCTCAGTATACGATCGCGCGCAGTAACTGGGAGTCCTATTACACCTAAGGCCAACTTCAATTCATCAAACGAAGGTTCATCTCGTGTAGTCATTGTGGACTCGTACAAGGATATTGAGTAGATTGTTGATGTATCAGACTCGACCCTATCTTTCGCAGCATGCATTCCCATCCGTGTCGCAACTGATTCGGTAAGCTACGTGTCCGGTGCACGGAGAACTGCCTTCGGTACCCCAAACTTACTTACTCGTGGCAACCTTCCGGCTGCCCAACGACCTATAACGCTAGTCACTACTCCCACTGGGGCTAGGAAGTAAGCCCCACAACCCAAAGAAGCGAAGAACAAATAGAATTTGCTACAAAAGCTGGCTAACGGGGTATTCCTGCGTATGAGAACATAGTAATGGAGAAGGTAATAACAAAAATAGGATTCGTTTTGGCTAGAGCACCCAAATCATCTATATATTTGACACGGGTTTGCCGTAATGCTAAAACTATGGCGAATGCATCTATCATCATTGATGCATAAATAAAGATACTAATTAGTA
>QJPP01002985.1:0-103035 GCA_003996215.1 Jaltomata sinuosa | reverse complement strand
TAAACAATTGGTTAAAACCCAAGCACAGAATCACCAGGTATCAAGGTTAAAACACCTGGTTTACCTGCACATCAGTAATTTATCCCTCATCTTATATGTGGGAATCATGCTTTTGTATGAGATTCTCTACATATACACTCTACTTAGTTCAGAGAATTGGGTGTTCCTCATATAGTCATATTTTCATCTCTACCCTTTGTGTATCCATCTTGTATGCTAGAACTTTCCTCAATAATAGAAATAGTTATTGTATCAAAAAATCTGATAAAGGTTGAGTGGTCATATTCTCAAGTTGACTCCAATTAAGGTGTGAGCTCGACTAATTGGTAGTCTTTTCCAATTTCAGATTATTCTACGAGCATGGAAAGATTATGATATCTTTTTCTTCTTCTTATAAGTAAAAATGTTTATTGAAATGCTTTTGCTTCAAAAGAAATATATTTAATTGACATAAAGTGGGTATACCCCAAAGACAAGCAATATCACTATAATCTAAAGTTTCTCTGTTTAAACACCCTTCAATCATCAATAAAATACTTTATTGTTATGAAGTGCGGATACCTCAGAGCAATACCCCTATAATCTAAAGACCCTAAAATCATTTATATAAGTAGAGACACTTCAGAAATAACAACAAGGAGCAAATTGATATGGCCTTTTTTCATATATGGGAAAGTTTCTCATGTCCACGTGCTTAAACTAATGACTAACTTACAGTCTACTACTCCAGAACCTAACAGATTTGAAGTCATTTCCAAGATCACTATCACATTTATGATGGACCTTCAATCAGGAATGATAGACTGGATGTTAGACTAATATGTTAAGATTAGTCGGGAAGTTGGAACTGGTGAATTGTAGAGAAGCAGTAATGTAAAGGCTACGACATAAAGTAGTGGTTGACCATAAGTTATTTCAAGGGTCTGTAGATGACAGACATTGCCATTTAGGAAAAATAGTCATAGAAAGAGAATATGAGGGAGTATATCAAGAGATAGTTGTAACAGATTTTAGTGCCACAAACTTTAGGGTAGGTGCAGGTCAATGAAAGTGAACAGACACCAGTACCACAAATGTCAAGACATGTGCAGTAAATAAGCTCCATTAATCATCCTGATTCAAGGAGGCAACTGACCTTCTCAAAAAATGACAAGGTCTGCTGGACATCCTCATCAATACTGATGGACAAGTGCATCATCATTTGCCGGGCATTTCTAACAATAAGTCCTCCATCATCACTGTTTGCGAAGAATATTTTCTTCACATACTTAACCTATGAGCAAGTAGAAGAGGGATCAGGACATGTAAAAAAAACTAAAAAAGGGTTCAAACCTCTTATCTCAAGAAAGAGACGACTTTATGCCCACTCGTGAGCCTTTTCAACTGCCTTAACCATGGCATGAATAGAATTTATATAGGCAATTTAAAGATCTTCATCAATAACTTTTTTTTTCTCCGATCTTCATCAATAACTATATGTTAACCTATACTTCACCTCATTCATTGAACCAGAGGAAACCTTAGCAATTTCTGAAAGCATTCTAGCGAGTATATTCCTTTCTAATCTAGCCAAACTAAACAAAGATTTTTCATCCTCCTGTGATATGTTCAATGTAACCTGCAGAGATGATCAGGACTCTCCCACTGAGCTCATGAGATTGTCATAGAATGAGCCAACACTACCAAAGATGATAGCATATCAACTATTGACATTATCAAAAGGTGTTTGCTAATTATGTTTAAACAAAAGATACACAGGAGGCAGCAGTGCAGATGTAAGGAAAACAAAATCAAGTGATTAATAGCACTTACATTATTAAAGAAGAAAAAATGGGAATTCGCACCAAGCGACTGTGGACAAAGATTTTGATTTTTAGAATAAAATGAAGAATTCCACAAAATAGAGTGTTAGGTGGTATTACCTTATTGATAAGGCTAGGTAGTGTCTGAAAGAGAGAATTAGAGGAAAGATAGCGAGCTAGGTGGGTGGCGGAAGAGAGAGTGAGCCCAATGCTCTCCAAGAAGGGAAGCATGCCATTATCACCTTTTTGCTTAGCCATCAGGTAGACCTTGCTCTTGAAAGATAGTGGGTCAGTAGTGCTCCATAAGGAAAACTCATCCAGGTCACGGACGCTATCTATGAGCATGGTAAGGTATTTAGGTGAGTTTAGGGCTATTTCGATGGATTCCTCAATAGAAACGCCAAGTTGTTGAAGATAATAGCTGACAGCCTCCCTAGCTTCAGCGGTTACTCCTTCTTCACATTCTTCTGTTCCTTTTGACCTAGCAGCAGCAGCAAGCGGAGGAACAAGTCTCAACTTACGACAGACTTGCTCTGGACGTATAACATTGGAGTAGAAAAAGGTATTGTAATTGCACGGGAAAGGAAAAGGTTGAGGTTTTGAGTTGGGGACGGCATTATAATTTTGAAGGCAATTTGAAGACATACTTATCATTTGTACACACTGCATCCTAATCTGTAAACCCTTCCGACAAAATTCCTCCTTCCACTCGCCTTATTTCTCCTCTCTGTTTTACATGCCCAACCCAATTTTTCTAATATTTCTCCTCTCTGTTTTAGATAAGAGTGGGCACGGACCGGAATGGGATGGCCGGATCGGAATAGACCGGTACCGTATCGGAATAGATCGGTATCGGACCGGAACAGACCGGTACCGGACCGGACCGGTACGGCCGGTACGGCCGGTACCGGAATGGTGACCGGTATCGGAATGAACCGGACCGATTCAACCGGTATGGAAACCGGATTCCATCCCATTCCGATTTAAACCGGAATGGACCGGTATCGTACCGGAATGGGCCGGACCGGTTTACCGGAATTATTTTTTTAAAAAAAAAAAAAAAAATTAATTTTGAATTACATTTTGAATTTCAAACTTAATTTTCAAGTGATAACTTATAATTTAAAAGTTTTTATAATTTATAACTTAAAAGTTAATTATAATTTAAAATTTTATAACTTATATAAATTATATTTGAAGTTTATTAGTTTGTTAAAGTTTTTGTTTTTTAAAGTTTTTTTAATTTATAAGTTTTATTTATTTTAATTGAAGTTTGATTAAGTTTATAGTTTATATATATTTTCTAAGTTATATATTTGAAATGTTTTAGTTTGTTTAAAGTTTTTTATTTTTTTAAGTTTTTAATTTATAAGTTTATGTTTTGAAGTCTATTAGTTTATGTTTTAGTTTATTTTTTTAAGTTTTCAATTTATAAGTTTGTTTAAAGTTTTTTATATTTTTAAGTTTTTAATTTATTAGTTTATGTTTTCAATGAATAAAAGCATAAAACTATAAAAGTATAAAACAATGATAAAAATTAAAAAATAATCTAATTTATTCAAAATTTCAAACTAACATTACAATTTATAACTATTAGTAAAGCGCCTAATTTACGCAGCCACCTTCTAGGAAGGGTTCTGTTTCAACTAAGCCTCGAATGTAATACTAATAGTTGTATAGATTTAGAAATTTATCTTCTAAACTTTGTAAAGTTCCAGCTTCTTCAACCTCAATTCCTGGTAAAGCTGCTTGACGATCTTCAAGTTCAGCGCTATCATCACTATCAAATCCAATGAGGTTATCTATGGCTTGTTCAGCTACTTTTTGCAACTTTGGTCTTCCAACGTTTCTTCGCTCGGCGTTGATCCAATCTCTAAACAACACTGATACCTCCAAACTGTCTTCTACTAAGGAATATCTATGGTCTCCAATTTGAAATCTTGCCGCGCTGAAAGCTTACGCCGAAGCAACTGATGATCCTTGAATAACTAGCACGTCTCTCATCATCTTGCTAAGTTTTAGAAAGAGTTCTTCACGATATTTCCACCAATCCAATAGATGTGGTATGCCATCCGTAGTTGGAATATTATCAACACCTTGTTCAAGATACTTAGAAAATTCACACTTATTAGAAAAATCAAGACCAAGATGTGATCATGCTTTACCATGGACACCTGATCTCGACGTAGAAGTTTGAGGGGCATGATCAAGATTTTCTAAGGTCATAGTATATTTTTCATACATTTTCTTAGCACAAATTTTAATACTATCTTGACATGTTATTAAATTCGGTGTTTCTTGTGGTGAAATATTTAAATTAGTATAAATTTCTCTAACTAAAGCTTTTGCACCAACTTCTTTATATTCCGGGTTAAAAAGAATTGCAGTTAAATAAATTTGTGGAATAGAAAAAAAATATTTTTTATATTTTTTAATCATAGCTTCAATAGAATCTTTAAAATATGAATTTTGTTTATAGATAGCAAAAAGGCATGAAATATTTCCAAATATGTATTAAAATTTCACTAATAGTAGGATAATATGTTCCAGAAAAAAATTTGGTAGCATCAAAAAATGATTTTAAAAAGTCTTTAAGTGCTTCTACTGCATCCCAATCACTGTCGGCAAGTTTATCATCAGGATAAGCATTATGACTATTAAACATCATAGTAATAGGCTTTTTATACTTATAAGCAACTTCAAGCATTTCATAAAAAGAATTTCATCTAGTTTTAACATGCTTTGGAACTTTTCTAAATGGAACTTCACGCAATTTACAAAAATCTTTATATTGTTGAATTCTACTATTATTATTCATATGAAAAATTCAAAAAATTGCATTTTCAACTTTATCAATACAACTATCAAATACCCTAATACCATCTTTCACAACTAAATTTAATATATGTGCACCACATTTGATATGAAAAGCATATTTACTAATTGGACAAAGTCTAGTTTCTAGCATAGTCATAGCATTTAAATTAGCAGAAGCATTATCTAAAGTAATACTAATCACTTTATCAGTAAGATAAAAACGTTGTAAAATTTTTAATACACTTGAAGAAATATAAGCACCAGTTTTTTTGTGTTCACAAATTTTATAAGCGATAATTCTTTTTTGCATTATCCATTTATAATCAATCCAATGTGCAGTAACAGTTAAATAATCAAATCCGTTAGGACTACGACCCATATCAGTGGTAATAGAAGCCCTACAATCCATCATATAAAAATATTTACGAAGATATTGCATATGTTTTTCATAAAATTCAAAAATATCTCTTTTTACCATGCTTCTTGTAATACCTTCAAAACTGGGATAAAATGTATCCGGAATATATCTTATAAAACCATCATGTTCTCCAAAATTAAATGGCAAACCACAAACAACAACCATTTTAGCAAAATTTTCACGATCACGGTCCCTATTATAGGGCCGTTGTGAAACATGTCCAGCAGGGTTTGAAGGATTTAGTGAAGTTTGAATCATGTTTGACCCGCCAACAGAAGGTCCAACGCTAGAGTCAGCATCACCTTGACTAGCTAGATATGTTTGCCACTCTCTCGGATGTTTCTTAAGCAAATGAGTTTTTAACCCCCCAGTCTAACCTCCACTAGCACCAGATACATATTTCCAACTTTGTTTACAAATACGACACATAGACACAGTTTTTTCTTCATTTAAAAAATAAAATTTTCACACAGCTGATTTTAAAGGACGTTGTGGTTTGGTCTTACCCCTCACTGGAGCAATAGGGGGAAGATCAGCTCTAACTTGAGGATTATCCTGAGTTGGAGCTTGGGGAATAGTGGGGGCGGGGGCAATAAAGGGACTAGTCGGTGTATCAGTTTCTTCTAAATCATCATCCTCATGCATTTCTACTTCTTCATTTAATTCATCTTCTAAATCATTATACATTCTTTCATAAGCTTCGTTGGGAATAGGGTCATCCGTAGTAAATGGAAAATTAGTTTCATTAACATGCGTAAATTCATCTGTATTAAATCTAATTTGAGGAAGAGCAGGGCGGAGAGAAGAACTAGAAGAACCACTACCTATTTTACCCTTCACATAACTTTTTGTTCTTGAAATAATACCTTTTTTACCGGATTTTTTTTGAGATGGATCCATAATATAATAAAATATAAA
Organism: Jaltomata sinuosa; assembly: GCA_003996215.1. Taxonomy (NCBI): domain Eukaryota; kingdom Viridiplantae; phylum Streptophyta; class Magnoliopsida; order Solanales; family Solanaceae; genus Jaltomata; species Jaltomata sinuosa. The sequence goes on along the minus strand of QJPP01002985.1, from coordinate 97,080 downwards.
ATTAGCAAATTAAAATAAACAAATCACAAGTTCACAAATCACAAATTCACAAATAAATCACAACTAATAAACAAGAATAAAAATTAAAAATTAAAGAGTGGAACGAATATACCAAACGTCTGCCGTAAAAACAGACGATTATAACTGAAATTTGAAGAAGATTGCTCCTCCAAAATTCACCAAATTATACTTCACTTGCAAAATAATAACAATAATTATAGAATTTGTAAATATTAAGAGATGAAAATTGAGAGTTGAATGGATGAATAAAAATTAAAAGGGGAAGGGGTATTTATAATGAAAAAATATGAGGGGGGCTGTTGGGGGGGTGCTGGGGGGCTAGGGGGTGGGGGGCCTAATAATAGTCGTTGGGTGGCTGAAATAGCCGTTACCCAACGGCTGCAAACAGTACAATTTAAAAAAAATAAAAATACGTTGATCGATTGACCGGACCGGAACCGGTTTGTAACCGGTACGAACCGGTATCGGTTTGCCGGTATGGATCGGCAATTCCGGTCCGTTTCGGTCAACGGCCGGTACCATTCCGTTCCATCCCGGTACGTATCGGACCGGTATGAACCGGTACCAGTACCGGAATGGTACCGGTCTGTACCGGTCCGGTGCCCACTCTTAGTTTTAGACAACATTTGAGCGACAAGCTTGATTTAGAAAAAACACGATTCTTTTGACGAAATTTGTGTTTTGGTTTCTACCCTATATCTTAGGGGACAAACATTAAAAAATCATCAAAATAGAATATAATACAAAAAAGGGATAATTATGCAAAATAGTCACCCGGTCATATTATTTACTAAAAAAATAGCCTTTTTTACTTTACTAAAAAAATGACAGTCTCCTTCTTCTTCTTGTTCTTCCTCCCTTCTGCTTCTCCGATCCCAGTCACGGGTCGTCCAGATTTTTCTGAGTTTCGGATTGAGGGTCTTGTTTAGCTGTCTCTTTATGTAGGAATCGTAGGTGGCGTATTCAGGTCGGATTTTGAGATCCGAATCGAAATTTGATGTTGTGGTGGAGACGAGGGCGAAGGATGAGTTCCAAAGAAAGAGAAAAAGGAGGATTCGTATTGTTATGAGGACACCCTTAGAAGTTACCCTTATTTCTTCGATGTTTTTTGAAAATTGAGGAGCATAAAAATAACTTGTATTTTTTTAATGTTAAAAGGTATAATTAGAAATAATTATCAACTTTGATATTGAATTCTTAAATCAACTTGCAATTTTATATCGAAGTTAAATATTTTTCTTATCCTCGATCAAACCAAACGAACATTTTAATTTAGAGCTAATTACAAAGTGCTAGATGTACATATATACTTCCAAACTCATGTAGCGTCGAATAATTATGGAGTGAGAGATATATCGATCGATCGGCATGCAGGTCTATTTACGCTTTCATTAATTTAGTGAAGTATACAATGAAAATGTGTACAAACATGATATGTAATGTACTGTTGGGATGCATTATATATAGATAGGGGAATTAATTAATGGGGTTGAGTATATATATAGTTGGAGGTATGATCGATGTCAAATTAAACTCCAACATCAACTTGATCGTCCTTATCATTTAAGGCTTGTATATTTTCAACAGCTTCCTTGAGATCCCACCTTGTATCCAAATCTTCTTGACAGCAAGCCACTCCAATGTTGAAGAGCTTTTGGATCTGTCCTTGATGAGTGAGGTCCATCTCTTTGTCAAGAGACGATTCATTATCTTTAATGATGGTTTCGACCCAGGTAGCCAATTCGGTGCCATAGCCAGTGCTGAGTGCGAGGTAGTTTGTTGGGAGCTTACCAGTGAGGGTCTCTAGTATTATAATCCCAAGGCTCCAAACATCAGTCTTCCTCGTAATGCGATCTTTTTGTGCATACTCGGGGGCTTTGTAAGCCACTAGAAGATGTTGGACTTGCGAAAGATTCACCAGGGGCACCAATGTGTAATCCATCAACAAGGGATTAAAATATTTGTCCAGAAGTACATTTGATGACTTGAGGTGACCATGCGGAAGTGCTAGGCTTGGTAACTCATTGTGAAGGTAGGCCAACGCCTTTGCAACTCCTTTTATGATTTTCAAGCGGCTTGACCAGTCCAGCCTAGAGTGATTGCCTACATATATATGTGCAACGATGTAATAATTTAGAATGTACGAACATACTAGTAATTAATTAGTCCATATATATGTATATATACATACCATGGAGGTGACTGGCCAAGCTACCATTGAGGGCGTAGTCATAAACAAGCAGCTTCTCTTCTTTCCTATAATAATAGGCCACAAGGGGGAGTAGGTTGGGATGGGTTAGTCTGCCTAACCTCCTCATGTGCTCGTGGAAGTCTTCTTTAGCGACATGGTTCATTTGCTTAAACCTCTTCACCACAACAGCTTGTCCATCCATAAGTAGTGCCTTGTAAGAGGACCCCAGGTTCCCACTACCAAGCACCTCCGCTGATGCTCTTAGCAAGTCCTGTAGATCAAATCGTGGCCTGTCATCTCTAACGAAGGACAACTTACCCACTATCGATGTGCCTGTTGCTGCTGGTGCTTCTCCTGCCTTATTATTATTGTTATCGTGTCTTGCGTATGTTGGGTTGCCGCTTATTGTCACATGATCTGGAAGAGATGATGAAAAGGTGCAGTTTTGATCCCCATCAATATTATTTGACTCAACAGCCCGGCTGGATGTGAGTTGTGAATTATTTTGGCTGCTGCAGCGGCGAATGATAAGAATTAACACAATCATTAGACATAAAACCACCAAACAAACTGCAACGATCAACATCACTCTACTCAAGAGAGAGGGCGACTTCTTATTTATATCACCAGATTGCTCGCTGATCGTAGAGTTGAGACTGTTAGGAGTAGTACTATTTGCTTCTGGACTTGGGGAGTTGCAAGTTGATTCCAATGGCTTCCCACACATGCCTTTGTTCCCTGCGAATAGATTCACGTTCACAAGAGTATATAAATGGATGGGACTAGCTAGTGGAAATTGATAAAATTATATCAGGGAAAATTAAATTAAAGGAGTAGGTACCTGCGAATGTTGTTGGATCCATGGAAGAAAGAGAAAGAGGGATCGGACCCTCGAGTTGATTGTTGGATACATTAAGGAGAGTGAGAGCGTGGCGGTGGAAATCAGGTATAGAGCCACTGAATTTGTTGTTTTCGAGGGACAACTCGAAGAGCCTGGGGCAGGAGGTAGCGAGGGAGGTGGGAATGTTGCCTGTTAATTGGTTGTTGGCTAAATAAAGTCTCTTGAGATAAGTCATACCCTTGAAAGCATCATCGGGGATCTCACCGGAGAAGCTATTATTGGACAAGTACAATGACTTGAGGGCACTAAGTTTATTCCAATCAGGCATTGCCCCCTTGAAGTTGTTGTTCATAAAGCTTAGGGTCCGTAGGAAATGCAAAGGGAGCAAGGAATCTATATCAATTGCACCGGACAGGTCCAGGTTTTCGAGTTGCAAACCCTTTACGTCCCCTTGATAGCAAATCACTCCCAACCAATTGACATTGTTCCCGGTACACGGACTTGTGGATGGAACCCAAGACCCGAGTACCTCCTTTCCTTTAGCTGAAGATGTAGATAGCGAGCTTTTAAAGTCGAGGAGGGCCTCCGAAGAGCTCTTTGCATTGGGGAGATAATGATGATCTGCGCCGGCATTATCGTCATCGTTATCATCATCGTCCACAATATCTCCCTGCGGTTGAGCCGATACAAATGTGATCAAGGACACAAGAAGAAGGAAAATGATCAAGTGACGACGGGCACCACGTAGACTATTGTATTGATGATGAAAGCATGAATATGATGTTGATCTTGATGATGATGAAGAACATGCAAACGTATTAGGCTGCGGGTCTCCGTCAACAAGCACTGGTGGCCGGCCGGCATCGTGCACCTCCGTCATCATCCTTCCTTTGCCTACCCACAACAAACCATAGTTAATTTGAGGCATAACTACTGCACACCTCTCTATCCATAGATTTTTACGGCTTTTCTTTTGGTTTTTATTATATTAATTACTTTTTTCAATGTCTTCCGTTCTTTTTCTTTCTTTCTTTTTTTTACTAATAAATGTATATTGTCAAGCTTTGTTTTCTCTCCTCAACTTTGGAGAAGGAAGAGAGAGCTAGCGCAACGAATGAAAATTGTCAAGTAATTAAAAGCCCGATCGAACTAAATTTAATTTAGATCCTATAAAGATGTTCTATGAACGAAATTTAATTTGGAAAGGAGTATTAGTCACAAATTCAGGTTAGAAAGGTAATTTTTTTCTTTTCTTTTCTTTTTCTTTTTCAACTTTTTTTTTTATTATGGATATCTTTATATATATATAACTAGTAAATTTGTCCGCATTTTGCGCGATCATTTTAAATTTTGACTATGATTTTGTAATATATTTGATTTTTTTTATCAACTCCCCAAATAACTGAAGTATTCTATTTCATAAGCAAAAATGTCCTTACCTCATACCAGCAAAGCTAGAATGGTACATAGCAAAACTAGAATTCTTACAATATTTGATTTAAAAAATATTTTTTATGTATTCTTACAATATTTGATTTAAAATATAAGATTCTTTTTGTAAATATGTGAACAAAATATTTATTTACACCGATTAACTTCACATGGCTCCTTATCCCCTTCTCAAATTTACTATATAGGTTATACGATACAATAAAGGAATAGTGGCTTTCATAATAATGACTTAATAGTAAAAAAGGCATCTTACTAACGCTCGTTTCATGCATTTAAATTGACTAAATTAATATATGTATGTTGCACGTGTGTATCATGTCAGTATATAATAATTTTATAATTTTAATCTTGACTTCATCTTTAGAAGATATATATATATCACGTAAGATATGTACGATTAAGAAGGATATTCAAATTTTAGGTATAATTCAAATAAGGTAAGATCTGATAATCAACCCTTAATGGATTTTCAATTCTAAATATTAGAAAATAATTGAATGATTATTTTGTCTAGTGTGAAATCTATCTAGAAGGATAGAAAAGGTGAATGATATTTAACCAAGCACAAAAATTTGGTTACTCACAATATTAATATTGTGGTTTCATATATGCACAATTTATAGAGGCAGAGTAAACTATTTCGAGAAAGCAAGAAAAAAGTTTAATTTACTACTGCTACCTGTGCAGATCAAACCTAAAGTATTTTAGTTGACAATCTCTCGATATATATCTTTTATAATGTGTCTTGATTTTTTAAATTTCGTGGCATATTTATGATATAGATTTGCTACTTGCAGAAGAAAGACAAGATGAAAAGTAAGTGAATGGAGAATTAAGTTTCACCAGCACAATGAGTTGTTAATTTATTATACGGAGAAGGGTCTAACATGCTCCTGGACTATGAAATTTGGTCCAATATTGCCCTCCATTCACTTTTTGGATAAAAAAAACCCTCGATGTTATTCTTTTCGGGCCAAAAGTACCCTCAATATTAACTTTTTGGATCAATTTTGCCTTTTTTTCTAATGGTTCCCTTAAAGTAAAATACTAATTAAATTTTTTTTATTCGTGATTTAATCTAATTGGCTAAAATTTAAACCCTTTTCAAATAAATAAATAAAAATCACTCATGATCCATACTTTGATCTGATCTATCTGAAAATAGTATTTAAAATATTATTAATTGCATAATATTTTTCTATTGACCTATTTTAAACCAACCCCTGATTTATTAAAACTCAACTCATTATTTCGGATTCAACTAAAATTCATACTCGCCCTGTCTGATTGATCATCTAAAAAAGATTATTATTTTAATTAATATAAATTTTTCTATCAGTTACCCAATTTTTTCATATCCATTCCTTCTTCTTTTTTAATCTCTTCCTAATTAAGATATTAGGGACTCAAATTTAAAATGAATTTGCATGTTCATATTCTATTGATTTGTATAATTATCATGGTAGAGGGGGAAGGGGGAGAGGGGACGAGCATATAGGGAAAAATTTATTTTCATTTTTTTATTTTGAATTTTGGGTACACACAAAAGAAAATATAGTATACTTACGTAGTTGCTTAATTAAATCATCTTTTATTAAACTAATTGTTTCTAAGTTGAAGTTTGATATACATACAAAAGAAAATGCATTATTATTTCCTTCTGTTTTGTCATAAATTGAAAAAATATTAAATTTAGAATAGCGGGCAAGATCCAAGAAGAAAAAAAGTAAAAGAGAGAGGCAAAGTTGGAGGGGGAGCGGGGGGGGGGGGGAGGGGGTATATCGAACTCAAAATTAGGCCAATCATATGAGGCCACATATTTTCATAATTTCAAATTATTTTAATAAAGAAGGGCCAAAAATACCCCTGAACTATAAGATTTGGTACAATATTACCCTCCATCCACCTTATGAATGTAAGCCGTTAGAAATAAGGGAATTGTTGGCCCAAAAAGTTAACATCAAGGGCATTAAGATGGGTACTCTCGATATTGTCTTGAAAAATATCAGTATATATAGTAGCATACTGAACTCCATCTACACATGAATATTTCACATGAAAATTGTACTCAAAACATTAAAAATAAATATATATATCAACAAGACAACAAGTGAATAACATATTGGACACGTATTAAGTTAGTTTACATTGAGGTCGATCCAATGTGCCTTAATTTAAGGTTCAATTTGCCTATTCCTATCATTAGACTTTTCTATCAGTTGGAGTGGATCTACATATAGCATGTTTGGTGCTCGAACACCGATTGATCCTTGATGAAAACTCTGTATATTTATAAAAAATATTACAAAACTAATATAATGTACTCGCAAGCACCCATACATTAAAAAGTGTTGGGTGCTTTAGTTCTGAAGTTGATGTTGAGTGCCTTAATATCCGCTAGCGAGGGTTCGAGTCTAACACATGTCTTTTTTATTGAAAAAGGACAAATTAAAATTTCTTCTTACGTTCTTTGACTCTTCTTTTATTCCTTTTCACTATTGATTTTCTGCTTATCTTTTTCTTTATTGTTTTTTCACTTTTCTTATTTTTCGTAGTTTATTTACTAACAAAATTATAAAAATAATAAGTAGGCTTGTAAAAAAGAAATATCGAAAAATCCTTTTTGGCTCTCCTTCTTGATCGCAGAAAGAAAATTAAAAAAAATAAATTGAAAGAGAACGAGGCAGCAATTGACAAGTTTTATTGTTCTACCCAAAAATCTCAAAGTCAAAATAAAATGAACAAGATAATAAGATTTAGAGCGTAAGATGTTCACAATCGTAAGTAATGATGTTATTATTCATTGTTTTCACCATATGATGAGTCGTCAATTATAGTTATGACTTAAGGCTAGAGGTCTTTGTTTGTAATGATAATATTATTAGTAGGTCATTGTGACTTGTGATTAGAAGTTAATTTATCATGATGATAATCTTAATCGTTATTTTATTATTAACTTTTCTTATTTATGTGTTCGAGTAGTTATAGATTTATACTATGTGATTGCTACTAATTTTATGTTAAAGGAATCGAACACCCACAATCTCCAAATTTTGAATCCAACACTTAGCAGAGGCCACATCATTCTTTCAATCTACTTCTACTTTCAAGGCATACCTAATGAAATATTCGAATTGCAAGCGCAAATACCTTCCTTAGAAAAAAATATAATACATTACTTTTTTCATCTAGTCCAATAGTTTTAACTGAACACTCATTGCGGGATGTTAAAAACCACTATAAAAGTATAAATTGATTACTCTCAAAGACACTGTAAAAAGAAAAAAGAAAAAGAATTCTTTTTTTCAAATGTCCAAAATAATTGGAAGCAGTGGATTGTTAATTAGTGGGCGTTTGACCATGAAATTTTTTGATTTTTTTTAGAGTCGAATTTCAAAAATCGTGTTTGACCATAAAAATTTAAAAAATTCTGAAATTCAACTTGAAGTTGAATTCCGAAATTTGAAAAACAAAAAAAAATTGTTTACACTTTTTTTCACTCTCACTTCTCTTACAAAAAGTCAAAAACAACTCTAATTTATATTCATGGCCAAACACAACTCCAACTCCAACTCCAATTTGTATTTGGTTTTCATGGTCAAACGAGGCCTAAGTGATTAAAAAACTATTAAAAAAAGCTAAAACATGATTAAAAAAAACTAAAAGCTAAAAGCTGCCCCCCTCCCCCCCACCCACCTTTTTGCTTTTGGCTTAAAATTCTTTTTAAGTTTGATCAATATTTTCATAATTTACTTTTTTTGGCTACCCTCACTTTTCAGCCCTAAAATGTATAGAAGTACTTTCTTTGCTCTCATTCTCATCCCGCTTCTCCATCTTATTCTTTCTTCTACAACAAAAAAATGCTTAACAAAACTTGTTTACCAAACACACTAACAACTTTTTCTTTTTCAGTTTTAGCACTTTTTATCTCAACCCTTATTTGCTTTTTTATAAGCACTTATTTTCAGCGTTTAATCACATCTGCTTAAAAGCTACTTTTTAAAAACAAATCCAAACAGGCTCTAACTGTGGAATGAATCAGACAAAGACATATTTAGGAATGAAGCGGGCGTTTGACCTGAAAACCACATATTATTTACTTTATTTGAAATCTTTAATGTTGAAATCGGAGTTGTGTTTGATTACATTCTTTGCAAAAAAATATTTAAAATTCTAATGTACTTTTTTCTTAATATAGTTTATATCCCAAATTTTTTAAAACTATCAACATCACCCGATTTGACTAATTTACTTAAAACATACAATTAAATTTGCTCTAAAAGAGTAATCTCAAAATAAATAATTACACAATATCATAGATTAAATCTCATATGTGACCTACTACTCATTATTACAAATATTTCACTTTACACAGGTGATGGATAATTCTCCTTGTTACACAGGTTCATGCGAATTGTGGTCTCCATTACTGCTCCTTCAGGTGATTGTCTTCCAAATTTCCCCAAAAATTTGTTCGTTTGTTTTCTTCTTTTCGCAATTTGCAAAAGCATAATCACCAGGAACGTGCGTAAGGATTCACGAGCTATAATCAATTCAAGTAAATAATGTGTTGTGCAGCTTTGATCGAGGTACAATATCACTCAACTAACGGCCCTTAGTTTCAAATGGGAAAAGAAAGACGCATACACCTGATAGCAGCAGAACACTCTCAAATAGAATAATGGCTACAGATCAATGGCATCCATGCATCAGACCTACTGCCACCAGGGGACATATCATTCCTCCAATTCTTCCCGCCGAGCTCGCAATACCAACACCAATGCTCCTCACGGACGTAGGATATATCTGAAATCAAGCCCAAATCGAGATCAATAGTTATGGCTAAGTAATTAATTGCTTTCAGTAGCAGAAAATGCCCTTTGGTTGCTGTAGCCAGTGTTTTACGGGAAAAAAGGACTCGTATTGAAAATCATTTCGAAAATCTAATTGAAGTTTCAAAACATTTTCAATTTTAAAGAAGAGTCGTCACTTAATTTATGAAAGGAAAATTCAGAAAACCTTTAAGAAAATCTTTAAAATCTAAAACAGATAAAAAACTTAAAAATTTAAAGAGATTTTGGGTAAGTGGTTCATATTAATACTCCAAGAAGGTTTTTAAGGCATTTGAAGTATCCACTAACTTGTGATTATGCAGACTTGTTTGAAAACATTGACTATTTTTTAAAGAAAGCATTTAACTTGATTCGGAAATTATGATAAATAACTTGATGAACGAAAGTGATGAAAACGTCTTTAAGAGAAAACATATGATTTTGGCTGCTTTTAACATGGAGAAAAACAGTAAAGGATTTGAAGAAGGTTAAACAACAAAACGCTTACTCTTTTTGGGAATAATCCAACTAAGCTAAAAGTTAGAGTTCAAATAATACAAGTAATCTATACTAGGCCCTATGAATAAGAGATAGGAGAAAAATTTAAGCCTTTTGGCTTAAACAATTTGGACCCTGTCCTAAATCTAATTTGTGGGCCCTCTTTAGGCCCCTGGATCTCTGCTCCTGTACCATTACTGCCAAATATTTTGGCTTTAAGCCTTTTGAAGTAACTTCATCTTTAATGGGTTTAGACCCATTTCATCGAGCAACCTGTAGGTCAGTCTTCGGAACTTGCAACGGGGTTGACTCAATATGATTTATTGAGCTTCAAACTCAGCGAAATATGCGGGATGAGGTGAGAGTCTCGAGCAAGATTCACATGCACAAGAGAGGGAGAAAAGGATTAGAATCACATAAGGCAAGCCAAAGGCCTAATGAACTAAAACGAACATTTGTTTCACACGTAGCATTGGTTTATGATAGAAACAATCCCAAATAACACAATTTAAAATAACTTGACTCATATACTCTTTAGAAGCAAACAGTAGAAAAGGGGGGGGGGGGGGGACTATCATTTTAAGGAAAACATTATTCACCATGCCAAAACTGACAACAACCTTCTTCTTCTTTGAAAATATACCTCTCTTTTGAACAAAACGTTTGCGAGAAAAGAGACAGAGAAGTTCATTATCATGGAGGTGTTAACAGATAACCTTAAAGAACACATTGTTTGAAATTTAAAACAGGCAGGGGACGACGATATAAAACATAACAGAGACCATGCTTCAAAGCTTTATTGCATTATAACAGAAATAGAGTACAAAGAGCTAAAACATGAAATGTTTAGAATATGCAGATATCAAGGTTACTTGTTCGGGATGTGTACTTGGATTCATGGCTTAAAACGAACAAGAAGTAAACATAAAACTAAGATTCTTTTCAATTTTAAAACCATAAAGAGCCTGTGGGAGTTCTTGACCTTACTATTTCACTTATAAAGAGTTCTTTCGAAGGGACAAAATAGGTTCAAGGCAACATCATGTCGAAAACAGAGAAAAACATGTTGAGACGAATAATTTCTAATGGTCACGCTCTGATTTTTTATCTTGTCAGGTGACCAGAGCAGCATGCTATTCCTTTTATCAATCCTAAGATCAAGCAAATCATCATCACGCAGGGGCCAAGAATCATGTATGAGATTACTCGATTATGGTTAGTCATTTAAACGATCTCATTCTCGAAAGCAGCCTACTTGTGCTCAATAAACTAGTTCTTTGAACGAAAATATTTACGCAAACATAAGCGACACTTTTATGAACACCTAATAGTTGTGAAGGCAACAAGCATCAACAATTATAATCCTTGATTCTATTTTAAAAGCATTCTCAACTTAGTAAAAACAGAATTTAACATTTTTCCTTTTTAAATATTCACCACAACAAACCAGATATCATCAAACAAGAATCAGCCTAAAACCAATATGAATATTTCTAAAAAAAAGACAAAAACACAAATTTTTATCATGCTAAAAGAAACGAAAAGAATGAGGTTTTTACCTCTTTTGGAGCATCGAACGGGGACTAGAGTTGAACTTAAACGACTTTTCGACGAATTCAAGCTTCCCTTTCGAAACGCAACAAACAGACCCGGAAAATTGTCGAAGAACAATAGTGTTTTTTGCCTCCCTTTCAGCTTGAATTCTTAGGTTTCCCAAAAAAAGACTCTCCAAGATTCTTGCTACCCAAAAACTCACCCCTCAACAGTAAACAAAGGGGGTTTTATATATGAGGTTTTTGGGGTGAAAATGGGGGGGGGGGGGAATGAGGGTATTTCGGGAAAATCCTTTGGGGAATTTTGAAATCCCTAACGGGATGAGCTTGGAGGGCAAGAATTGGTACGAAATCGTACCAATCTTTCGCTGATTTCGCGGAGGTGATGCCACCTAGCTATTTCTGGAAGCTTCTCAACTTGACAGCTCGATTTTGGACGGAGTTTTGGACGGCGTTTGGGAATTTTAACTGGTGAAGGCGTCGTTATCTAGCTTGTGTGGAGAAGTGTTAGGGTTCGTTCGTCTGTTTGTTGAGAGAGAGACGAAGAGAGAGAGAAGGGGTGTTTGGTTTCTGTTGTTGAGTAAAGAAGAAAGAAGAACGAGTATAAGGGTGTAATGGGCCGGGTAAATGGGAATTGGTTTGGGCTGAGCGGGTTGAAGTGTTGTTGTTGGCCCAAATGAGGCTGAAACAAAGGGTCTGGTGAGGCAGGAAATTACATGGAGTGTCCTCAAAAGTGAGTGGTCTTTAATTTATGCCCCTCATAAGAAAAGTTTTTAAAAAATACCCTTCCTTCCTTTTTATTTATAGAACATATACATTTTTGCCCCTCTACACCATAACTCTTCATGTTCATTTGTCTCTCAACTCTTAATTTTCATTTTTCTTTTTTCTTTTATCTTTTTAATTTTTTATCTTTTTTTTTTTCTCAATTTTTTTTTAATTCTCGTTTTCTTTTTTCTCAACCTTTATTTTCTTTTTTTCTCTTAACTTTTTTTTTGTTCTTTTTTTTTCTCAACCTTTATTTTCTTTTTTTCTCTTAACTTTTTTTTTGTTCTTTTTTTTTTTCAACCTTTTTTTTTTTTTTTTTTTTTTTTTTTTTTTTTTTTTTTTTTTTTTTTTTTTTTTTTTTTTTTTTTTTTCTTTTTTTTTTTTTTTTTTCTCTTTTTTTTTTTTCTTTTTTTTTTTCTTTTCTCTTTTATTCTTCTCTTTTTTTCTTTTTTCTTAACCTCTATTATTTTTTGCTAATGAACAAAAAGTTGGATAATCCGCAAAGAAGATCTTCTTTCTTTGAAATCGAAGTAAACTTAAGAGCGTGCTTTGTTGTTTGGAAGTCCTTTGAAACAAGTCTTGCCTCTAAGACAAATGTTATAGAACATCTCATAAATCAAGACACAATGAGGTAGTGTCAAGCCTTGCTCGTGGAGCATAACTTGTTGTTTGAAAAATTCTTGAGCTAAGTCTTACCTCTAAGGCAAGAGTTATAGAGCATCTCATAAATTAAGACACAATGAAGTAGTGTTAACTCTTGCCCATGGGGCATAACTTATTTTTTGGGAGGCCCTTGGGCTAAGTCTTGCCTCTAAGGCAAACGTTATAGAGCATCTCATGATCAAGACATAATGTGCTAGTGTCAACTCTTGCCAATGAGGCATAACTTGTTGTTTGAAAGTCTTTGAGCTAAGTTTTGCCTCTAAGGCAAGAGTTATAGAGCATCGCGTAAATCAAAACACAATGTGGTAGTGTCAACTCTTGCCCATGGGGCGTAATTTGTTATTTGGAAGTCCTTGGACTAAGTCTTGCCTCTTAGGCAAGCGTTATAGAGTATCCCATAAATCAAGCACAATATGATAGTGTCAACTCTTGCCCATGAGGCGTAACTTGTTGTTTGAAAGTCCTTGGGCTAAGTCTTGTCTCTAAGGCAAGAGTTATAGAATGTCTCATAAATCAAGACACAATGAGGTAGTGTCAAGTCTTGCTCGTGGGGCATAACTTGTTGTTTGAAAATCCTTGAGCTAAGTCTTGCCTCTAAGGCAAGAGTTATAGAGTATCTCATAAATTTAGACATAATGAAGTAGTGTGAACTCTTTCCCATGGAGCGTAACTTGTATTTTTTTAGAGGTCCTTGGGCTAAGTCTTGCCTCTGAGGCAAGTGTTATAAAACATTTTATAAATCAAGACACAATATACTAGTGTCAAGTCTTGCTCATGGGCGTAATTTGTTGTTTGGAAGTTTTTGGGCTAAATCTTGCCTCTAAAGCAAGAATTATGGAACATCTCATAAAAAAAATAAAGGTCAAAAAAATTGATTAAAAAAAAAAAGAAAAGAAAAAATAAAAAAATAGAAGTTGAGAGAAAAAAATAAATATTGAGAAAAAAAGAAAAAAATGAAGAAAAAAAAACAACAAAAAATAAAGGTTGAGAAAAATAAAAAAAATAAAAAAATAAAAAAAAAATAAAAGGAGAAAAAAATAGAATTGAGAGGAGAAAAGAAAAAAAATAAAGATTGAGAAAAAAGAAAAAACGTAGAAGAAAGAATAAAACAAAAAATAAAAGAAAAATAAAGGTTGAGAAAAAAAGAAAAAAAAATAGAAATAAAAAAAAGAAAAAAGAAAAAAGAAAAAATAGAAATAAAAAAAAGAAAAGAAAAAAGAGAAAAAGAGAAAAAGAAATATATATAAAAGTTGAGAGACAAATGAGCATTGAGAGTTATTTAAAAATATTTGAGGTGTAGAGGGGCAAAAAGGTAGTTGTTCTATACATAAAAAACAAGGAAGGTTATTTTTGTAAGACCATTTTTATGAGGGGCAAAAATGCAAAGCCACTCCCTTTAAAGAGCATTTGTGTAGTTGTCCCCTGGTGAGGGGGTTATAAGGTGTATTTAGAATGTGCAAATGTGGCCACTTTAGGTTTAGGAGATAACCCAAATTCAGGCAAAATTCGGCTAGGATTTAAATAACTTTAAGGATTAGGTTAGGATAGAAATAAAGACGAATTAATTAAAATTAATCATCTGAGCCTCTTTAAATTTAAACAAATTGAAATAATTATCATGCTTAAAATTACCTCATTCAAAAATTATGAAATTAATTATTCAAATAATTTCCAATTTTAATCCATTTGGAGGGAAATCAAGCATTTAATCTTTTAAAAGGATTTTCTTACGAAATTAAACTCTAAAATAGTTCGTTAGTAAACTTATATAAATTTCACATAATTAAATATGAAAAATATAAATTCTTACTCAAAACTATTATAAAGCCGATTTGAAAAATATTTTATCCTTTTTCACAAACAATTATTTTCAAAAATTATTTAAAATTTGAAAAAGGTTCAAGATTAATTTATAATGTGGAGGGTAAAAATTGGGTGTCAACACCGGAATAAACAGGTTGGCTCTACCACGTCTTTGTCTGTTAAATATTTTCTTCAGAGGTAAAAAGAATATTTGACTATCTCTTGAAGATCTACTATCTTACCTCTGGAGCATAAATATAGACAATTGTGAAGGTTGTTGCAATACACGTGCGAGCTCCAAATAGAAGGCATGTTGTTAATCCTTGAGGTTGATGATACATAAGAGGGATAAGGAACATGCAACAAAGGAAGAACATAATAGACATCGAGAGTTTACAACTGAGTTTGTCAATTGTTGTCGTAGAAAGAATAAGACCTGAGAATTCTTCAAGTAAATGAAAACAACCAGATCGTCAGCTCTCTCTAAAGAGGTTTCTCCGACTTCTATTGAAGTAAAATTACAAGTAAGAGACAAATACCTGCGAAGCTAGTTATGAAGACATCTTTGTACCTAACATCATGAGACTTTTTGAGTTGCAATTCAACTGGTATGCATTTATTTTGTCCACCGCTCAACTCTGTGGTCAGTAAAACAAGGCCATATTATGAAAATGCATTTCCAAAGAAGACCCTCCATAAAAGAATGACTGACTTAGCTAACTCTGGTTAAAGGAGAGTAGCTAGTGGTGAGACTCCCCCTTGACTGAATTTCACTTGTCCAAGTGTCACATCTCCACTAGAACTTGGAGATAGCAACTCTTTATCTTCTGATACAGACAAATGTTCATCTAGCTCAATTTGGTTATCATAGACAAGAATACCAGAAGGAAGCTTTCTACCATTCATTCGAGCAATTTTCTCCAAAACAACAAGTGCCCCTGTTTTTCTTCCTTTCATGAATAAATACTGAGGTGACTCAAGTGTTAACCCATAAAACAAAAGAAGCAGTGAAAAGGGGAGAGCTGAAAAGCCAAGTAGCCACCTCCAACCCAACCTTGGCATGACAACCTACGAGCAACATAAAAACTTATGAGTTGCCAAATATCTCCTTTCAAACATTAGTCATATCAAAACTACCAAAAAATGCATGCTTCATGTGGTTCTTAAATATTATTCAGGGCATACAAAGCATCATACTGGAAGAAGTCTGACTTGGATTAGGCAGCCAACGAAACACTAAACATAGGGGTGGGCATTCGGTTATTCGGTTTGGTTTTTAAAATTTCAGTTCGGTTTTTTGATTTTCGGTTATGGGAAAAGGGGTACCGAAAATCGAACCGAATTAAATTCGGTTAGGTTCAGTTTTTCCAAATTCGGTTCGGTTCGATTTTGGTTTATCAAATTCGGTTATTTCGGTTTTGGGCCTGCTTAATGGGCTATTTAAAAAAAAACAGTTCACGTTTTTTACTTTAAAATGGACCATTTTTTTAATCTAATGGGCTTGTTGATAGTAGCAACTAGCAACAAATATGCTGCAAACCGCATAAATGACAGGACACCTTCCATTAGAACTCAACTTCAGAGCTCAAACTCTTTATCTGCAGACTCTTCTTCCATTAGAGCCAAATATGTTGTTTTTTCATAAACTAAAATAAATGGAGAAGATTAGGTTGCTGTCATTTAAGAACAAATAACTCATTCTTCTCCTCTAGCCTAAACATGTAAAACATCACCATGAGAGATCGTTTGGAACACTTGTTAAAACTATCTTAATTCTAAAAGAAACAGAGAAAGAATTAACAATGGATGACGCCACTAGAACAAATGATGCAATTGCTCAGCCATTATAACTAAATAATGACTAATCCAACTTGTAATGTAACCATTGTCACAAGATAGGTTCATGAGACTGGCTGAGAGACGGTTGACGTTGGTCGGAGACTCGAAAGTGCCGGCGCCGCTCGCTGGTCGTTCAGTCGCTATGAGAGTTGAGAGAGTGATATTTCGTTCACTTCTGATCCTTTAGGGTATTAGGTAAAGAAAAGAATAATGATTTTGGGCTTAGATAATGAAAATTGAAAAGGGCCGAAAGAAATATAATTTTCAGAAAACATTAAATATAAATATTTTGATTATTCGATTAAACCGAATAACTGGGAGTTCAAAACCAAAAAAGGAACCGAATACCGAATAATTAAAAATAAATAAACCAAAACCGAACCAAAAAACTGAAAAACCGAAACCGAATTAGTTCGATTCGGTTCGATTTTTCAATTTTTTGGTGTTTATGCCCACCCCTAACTAAACAATAATATCTGCCAATTTTTTTGAGATATTATTTGTCCCCCTTCTAAAGATTTAGTATTCTACTAAATACACCTTAAAACTTGAGCGCACTACACTAAATGATCAAGATGCTGACAAGTTCAAGTGGGGTGATGCAAATGATGGGAAGTATACTTTGAAATCAGGATATAAATGGATTAAGGCCTAAAATAAAATCACTGATCTTTGGTATTGGAAGTTGATCTAGGAAACTAAATTACTTCCTAAAATCATATGTTTCAGCTGGATCGCACTCTATGAGAAATGTTTGACTCAAGACAACCTCATCTAAAGCAAGATTCAGTTAGTCAAGTAGATGTCATATGTGTCACAGGGAGGTAGAGACCACAACAATCACTTATTTTTGCCTTGTTTAGTTGCAACTAATATTTGGAGCATGTTCTGTTCTCTTTTTGGAGTTAGCTAGGTTATGCTAAACAGTACCAAGGAGGCTTTTGAATCCTGGGGCAGTTGGGAAGTTGACAACTCCATCAAAACAATTTGGAGAACGATACCTGATGGAATTTTTTTGGTGTTTATGGAATGAACGAAATAGAAGATGTTTTGATGGACAATCAACTGTCAGCCACACCGTTAAAAACTTTCTTTATTTAGTTGCACTTATGTGACCCTGTAGATTCCCCAGATTCCTATTGGAACTTTGTTAGCTCTCTGTATCTAAGATAGTGCACCTATAATGTAGCTAGCAAGGTTCACTTTTGCTTTTCTGCGACTACAATGTATCCTTACTCTCTACTTGAATATTTTTGCATCTTCTTGATGCCTTTTATGAATGAATAATTAAGTCATCAAAAAAATATTAACCATCCTCCAAGAGGAAAGTCACGAGAAAAGGTTATCACTCCCCTTTCATTAATCCATGCCTAAGAGATTCAGCCTACTATTGTGTTTGACAGACATGAAAAGCCCTATGCCCAAGAAATTCAGCCTATTATTATGTTTGACAAACAAGAAGGCATTTATTCACAGTGTACACTGTATAGAGAGTATACACCAAAAAAGCAAGACAACTTGCTTACTTTTTTGGTTAGACGGATAAAAACAAATGAGAATTAATTTCATGGCCATAATACAAAAGAAGAGTCTGTTCTTTAATCCGATGCACATTGCCTTACCCAAGCAAGTGAAGCCTCAAGAACTGTACCAACAATCCAGAAACCTGAAAATACTACCATCTAAGTGCCTCGACGAGGAGCAGGAATAAACTCCAAAAACCAAGCAGAGAGAACAGGTCCCCTTCCTAAACCAATACCAACTAAACGGCGGAGGATAATCAGTCGAGGGAAATTTGAGGAAAAAGCACTTAGAAAGCCAGCTGTGGCAGTAAATACTGCTGTCATAAGAAACCCTTTCCTGAATGACAAACCACAGGAAAAGCAAAAGAAGAAAAAAAGGAGAAAGCCCAGAATTAATTTTGATATAGGAAGAGAAACATTCAGTACATGCAACCTACAATGCAGTTGATTATGATAATCAATAAAACTATAGGATGGATATAGAGTATAGACTAAAAACTTAATATGACAACACAATCTAAGAAAAGAGGGAGGAGCTTCCACAATTATGAAGATTGGCTATTAATGAAATCATATAAGTAGTATGCATTTGGTATAATGGAAGATGATAAACAAAGTTATGGTTACTATGTATCTCACTGGTTGAAACTAATGGAGACAACCAATGACTATGGAAATTCTTTTGGAATGAGAATACTAACATGGGTTGTCAATAATTGTATGTTCTTTTTGGCAGACTAGTTAAGTGTACGTGTTTTGCACGTGTGAATCGCGTTAATTAATAACGCAAAATTTTTAAGATTAAACGTGTACTTAGAGGAACATGATAACTCACCATCACACTAACAATTAAGGAGCAAAATCAACTGTAGTGAACAAAACTTCGTCACTGATATCAAAAAGTCAAAATTATGTTGGTATTGATACACGAAAATACATTATAAACAATAAGGTAAAGGAAAAATGAACTACATTATATATGAGCATAACAATATACCACAACTACTTGTAACAAATTAACACTAACATTAAAGATTATGGTAAAGCAAAAGATGGCAACCTGAAGTTGCGATGAAAGAAAACTGAAAGTCATCTACCAAGAAGCTTTACATTATACGTAATATATATAAATTGATATACTTACATCTACCAGGAAGCTTTACATTATACGTAATATATATAAATTGATATACTTACTTCAGATTTAACTCTTTCGTCTAAATTGGCTTCCATAAATAATATTGCCACATAAAAAATACTAATGAAGAATAACGTTTTAAAAACAATTGAAAAATAAAAACGACAGAATATAAAAGAAAATATTATTATTTCTCTACCTTTTTCCGGATCTTGTCTAATAACAATTAACTTAAGAAAAATACATACATGTTGATGAGAGAAAACCTTAAAACTCTTACCATATATTTTAGACTCCTTAATTTAAAATATATTTTCCTTTTACCATATAATTCAGGACATCTTTAATTATTAATTCTCCTAATACCTAAAAAAATTAATGAACCGCATCTACATTTCATGATTCATCAAATAAAAATGTAACAGAAGTGTCTAAGTTACAAAGGCCATGGATGTTGTATCCTCTCTCTGTCCAAAATAAAAAGTCCTAAAAATTCTATAAAGAATTTGAAGTAAAAAAAAGTTCACTGTGTAGATTGAATCAACTTTATTGTACCTATCTCTAAATTTTGAAATAGAAAGAGATAATGAAAACTTGTATCCTATAGGATTGTCCTCATGATTGCTTCAATTTACTTCAATGATATATACTGGTGAGTGGTGATTACTTCAATAGTGTTGAAGAAACAACCATAATACCATAAAACTAACTACGATGAAAACAAGAACGATAGAATACTTCCTATCTTTGGTAAGCTAGGTCATAATCCTAAGCAAATTCAGTAGATTAAATTGAGAGTCCAAGTTACCTTTTACTGTTATTTTCTTTATTTAAATTAAATATTAAAATATAAAAACAATTGAGAATCTTACCTCTAAATTCTAATAACCTTTAGAGTTACTTGATGGTGTCAAAAAAGTTTACACTAATGGTAGTTACTTTTTTTTTATTAAGTAAAATATTTCATTGATAATAACAAGGTAAACTTGGCCGTATACCAAAAAAGGAGAAACTTACAAAATATGATTCTCTCCAAACGCCACCCAATCATCTACACAAACAGGAACTACATGGGAGCACCAAAAAAATAAGGGATCAAAGACTACTACTCAGTTGAGCAAAGCTCATCTCCACCCATTCAAAACTCTCCTATTTCTCTCTTTCCAAATGACCCACATTACAACAAGAGGAGTAACATTCCACGCCTTGTACCTTCTTCTCCTAGCTCCACTCTTCCAGCTGAACATTAACTCCTTCACGGATTTTGGCATAGTCCAAGAAACACCAAACCATCTAAAGATATCCCTCTATAACCTCGTGGCTATTTTGCAATGAAGTAGAATATGATTCAAGTCCTTACTTGTCTCCTTACAAAGGGAACACCAACTTATGCAGACAACCTTTTGTTTTCTAATATTCTCTGCCATCAAAATCACCCCTCTAGTAGCTAACCAAGTGATTGCTTCGGCACCTTAGAAATCCGGACCGAATCATGTGGAAAATTATCCTCCACTCTCACCAAAAGCTTCTTGTAGAAGGAGCTGACAAAGGACACTTTGTTATTCCCTAACTCCCAACTCAAAGCCATCGGGTCTAGCGACTGGCTCTCAGCCTCTCATTGCTTGTGGAGTAAAGCTAGTGATCTATGAAACTCAGTCACCTCCCTATCCTTGAAATCTCTCCTGAATCTCAAGTCCCAAAAAGTCTCACCCCTTGTGTCCCCCTAACTTGTTGAGTCCTTTTGGCAAGAGACCCTATACAATACCGGGAAATCATTCATGCTTTATTAAAGCCCTTCTCTTTAACCCAAAGTCCTCCCACTGGGGTGATCTTAGTAGCTTAGTTGGTTGGCTACCTGAACTCCTACCTTGTTGGTGAGAGTTCGATTCCCCACATTGTAATCCCCTACCCCCAATTTTTTTTATTTTATATTTAAAAAATGGTCCTCCCACCGCACTAAGTGAAACTTCTTTTCCGCATCTGCCACATCCCAAAGAAAATTTCTTTGCAACCTTTGCTTCCTTCCTATAATGGAAGGAGCATAGAACATGGACATATAATAAGTAGGAATACTTGACAAAGTGTTCTTTATTAGCACTTCCATCCCTCCTTCACACAAGTATCTTATCTGCCTACCTACTAGCCTTTTCTCTACCCTCTGAATGACCGGATTCCAAACATTGTGATCCTTGTTTGACAGACCTAAAGAAAATCCAAGGTAGCCCTACCCTGCAATGCAACACATAAGGCAATGAATCAATGTTATCCACTTCACCAACGGGTCTGATCTCGCACTTTCTGAGGTTGATTTTGAGCCCTGATACAACCTAGAACCAAGTCAACACTTGTCCACGGTAATCTGATCCCATATGCATCACAGGACCCTAAAGTATCATCTGCAAATAATAAATGAGTAACCGACAAGGTAGCATCACCACCCATCGCGGCCTTAAAACACTTGATATGTCCTCTAAAATAGTTTTGTCCATCATCCTGCTCAATGCTTCTATCACTAAAATAAAGAGCATAGGTGATAAAGGATCTCTCTGCCTCAAGCCCCTTGAACTAAAGAAGAAACCACAAGGATTTCCATTCACCAAAATTGAATATAATAAGAGATGCAAAATCTAATCTACTTTCTCTATTTCTCCCTAAAACCCATCTTCAACATAATGAAATCCAAAAACTTTCAATTTACATGGTCATAAGCCTTCTGAGATCCAATTTGCACAAAACACCCGGATCACCTTGTTTTTTCCTCGAATCTACCACTTCATTATCCACCAACACTGCATTCAAATATGTCTTCCCTAGACAAAGGCATTTTGCAAAGAAGAAACTAGGTAGATGGAAGAGGCAATATTTGTCCTTGGGGTTAGGCTCACTCTTATCCATTCATTCCTCGATGCAATGCCCACTTACATGATGTCAATCTTCCCAATTCAAAAAGGAGTAACCAAAAGATTGGAAACATTAAAAGGATTTTCCTACAGTAAGGGAATAAATAAAAAAGGGCTTCAATCTAGTTAAGTGGGATGACTTGATTGTGGACAAGAAGTATGGGGGACTTGAAATCAACAACCTAAAGACAAATGTGTGACCAAGGGAGTCACCGATCCTTATGGGGTCAATCTATGGAGATCTACCAGAGCTTTGTGGAGCGAGTTCAAGGAAAATACCAAGGTGATAGTTAAAAATGGGAACAAGACAGCCTTCTGGTATGATGACTGGCAAGTGGCAGGCAAGTTGGCAATAATTTTCCCAGATACGCACAATTTGGTGTTACAACAACAAAAACCCATAGCAGAATTGTAGACTGATGAGGGGTGGAGCTTTACCTTCAGAAAACATCCCAATGATTGGGAAATCCAAAGAGTGACAGAGTTTTTGGGAACAATTGAGCACTTCAGTGGACTTCAAGAGGCTAAGGATAAGCTAACACTACTAGAAAATGGGCCTACGGGAATAGATATACTAGTAACCATTTTCAAACTGTTGCTAAATATAGTCTATTGACTCTTTATTTTAGATGTGTATGAACATTACTGGTTATTGTGTATATTAGAGGTCTGAATTCTTTTTTTATTTACCCCAAACGACCGGCCGGCGACCCTCTGAAAATTGGTAACTAGGGGTATTTCTCAGTCCATCAGCGCCGGCACGTATTTCAGTAGTTCATCGGCGAATTTCCGGCGTCATCTCCGCCTAACGAAGCTCTGAGAAACCCCTCCACCGCCGCTTCTCGCCGGTTGCCGCCATCTTTACCGGTGACGTCCTCCGGCAGTCGCCTCTTTGCAGACCGTCACCACCAGCTCTGCACGGCCAGATCTGTCCCGGCAAGATCTATTCCGGCAAATATCTGCTTCTTCTCCTTTCTTTGTTTTCTTTTCTTTTTCTTTTGTCTCGATTTCTTCTTCTTGCAGGTTCCTTTTTCCGAGTCAGATCTAGCATAAATTCTGGCGACCAACCAGATTCCGGTGAACAACAAGATTCCGGCGACCAATTTCGACACCTCATCTTGCTGGAATCCAACCACTTTAGCAAGCAGACCGTCCTTCTGTCCTCGCAGCTTGACCCCGGTGACTTCTATCCATAAGCTTTATTTTCGTCTTCAGTAGTTCACATTTGCTTGAATTTTTTTATGGCAGTCTTGATAGCCTATTTAGGTCGATATTTCTGCCATTGCTTTAACACTCGCTGTCTAGTTTTTTACATTTTATATTAATTTTGACGTGTATTGTATTCTGGAAGCAAATTATTGGCTCTATATCATGTTTGGTAGTGTAGTTCTTGTACCTTATTTGGCTTTTCTTGTGATATAGTTGTTTAGTATAGAGTAGTTGGTGGAGTTAGTTTATGCTTGATTATAGCGCATGTTTTAGTGGCTTTGGTGGATGATGGTCGAGTAGGGTCATTTCATCGGTCGCAATCGGGTTTGGGGGCAGGGTCGGGGGTGGGTCCGGGGGCGGGGGCGAGGGGAAGGAGAGGTAAGGGGGTTAAGGAAGCATCTAGGTTGAGAATAGGGTCTTGGAATATAGGGACTTTATCCGGAAAGTCCATAGAGCTAGTGAAGGTCCTAAGGAAGAGGAGGATTAGCATAGCGTGTGTCCAGGAGACTAAATGGGTGGGCACTAAGGCGCGAGAGGTAGACGGGTATAAGTTGTGGTACTCAGGAGGTGTGAGGAATAGGAATGGGGTAGGTATCCTAGTGGATGAGGAGTTGATAGAGCAAGTGGTGGAGGTTAGGAGGGTCAACAATAGGTTGATGTCAATTAAGTTAGTCCTTGGAGGGTCTACTTTAAACATTATTAGTGCGTACGCACCACAAGCGGGCTTGGATAAGGAGGAGAAGAAACGCTTTTGGGAGGTTTTGGACGAGGTAGTGGGAGGTTTGCCTGATACTGAGAAGCTTTTCATTGGGGGAGATTTCAATGGGCACATCAGGGTATCTTCGAGGGGTTATGATGATGTGCATGGAGGCTTTGGTTTCGGGGATAGGAATGAAGGGGGAGCTGCACTCTTGGATTTCGCTAGAGCCTGTGGGTTGAGAGTAGCTAATTCTAGTTTCCCAAAGAAGGAGGAGCACTTGGTTACCTTCCGTAGTTCGGTGGCCAAGACTCAGATAGATTTTTTGCTCCTTAGGACGGGTGATAGAGGTCTTTGTAAAGACTTTTAAGGTTATCCCAAGTGAGAATCTTTCGACCCAACATAGACTCTTAGTGATGGATTTAGAGATCAGGAAGGAGAAAAAGAAGCGGATTGTGGATGACCGGTCTAGGATTAGATGGGGTAGCCTGACTATGGCCAGTGCACTGGAAATAGGGGAGAAGTTGATGACTAGGGGGGCTTGGGGGAGTAGTGGGGATGTGGATAATATGTGGGATACGACTGCTAGTTGCATAAGGGAGATGGCTAGAGAGGTGTTGGGCATCTCGAGAGGTCGTGCTGGCAAGCATCGACGGGACTGGTGGTGGAATGGAGAAGTAAAAGGAAAGGTGGAGGCTAAAAAGGGGGCATATGCGAAGTTGGTAGAGAGTAAGGATGAGGAGGAGAAGCGAAGGAATAGGGAGGCGTATAAGATAGCTAGGAAGGAGGCTAAGTTAGCGGTAACGGCAGCTAAAACGGTAGCCTTTGAAAGCTTATACGCGGATTTAGAGGATAAAGGTGGGGATAAGAAGTTATACAGGTTAGCAAAGGCTAGAGAGAGGAGGACTCAGGACCTTGACCAAGTGAAGTGCATCAAGGACGAAGATGGCAAAATACTAGTAGATGAGGTACTCATTAGAAGGAGATGGCAGTCTTACTTCCATGGACTCTTGAATGAAGAGAGGGACAAAAGCTTTGTGCTGGGAGATTTGGCACACTCAGAGAGGCGTCGTGACTATGATTATTGTAGCCGTATAAGGGTTGAGGAGGTTAAGGTTGCGATTCGTAAGATGCGTAGGGGTAGGGCGACGGGGCCAGATGAGATTCCCGTTGATTTTTGGAAGAGCTCGGGTGAGACAGGTGTGAAGTGGCTAACCGAGTTGTTTGATGGTATTTTCAGAATGGCAAAGATGCCTGAAGCTTGGAGATGGAGCACGATGATTCCTTTGTACAAGAACAAGGGCGATATTCAGAGTTGCAACAAATATAGGGGTATCAAATTGCTAAGCCACACTATGAAGGTCTGGGAGAGGGTGGTGCAGTTGAGGTTGAGACAGATCGTGCCTATTTCCGAGAACCAGTTCGGCTTTATGCCAGGACGCTCGACTACAGAAGCTATTCATCTCCTTAGAAGACTGATGGAGAAGTACAGAGAAAGGAAGAAGGACTTGCACATGGTGTTCATCGATCTAGAAAAGGCGTATGATAAAGTCCCTAGGGAGGTCCTTTGGAGGTGCTTGGAGGCTTGAGGTGTACCCGTGTCGTACACCAGATCAATTAAGGACATGTATGAGGGGGCCAAGACTCGCGTTAGAACTGTGGGAGTAGATTCGGAGCACTTTCCCGTGTTAATGGGGTTGCACCAGGGATCGACCCTTAGCCCTTTTCTATTTGCCTTGGTAATGGATGTATTGATGCGGCAAATACAAGGTGAGGTGCCATTCTGCATGTTATTTGCGGATGATGCAGGTTTGGTCGATGAAACTCACGGAGGAGTTAATGCTAAGTTGGAGGTTTGGAGACAGACCCTCGAGTCTAAGGGGTTTAGGTTGAGCAGGACCAAGACTGAATATATGGAGTGCAAGTTCAGTGAGGCGACTCAGGATGATGACGTAGAAGTGAAGCTGGATACACAGGTCATCCAAAAGAAAGGGAGTTTCAAGTATCTTGGGTCTATTATCCAGGAAAATGGAGAGATCGATGAGGATGTCACTCACCATATTGGTGTTGGGTGGAGGAAATGGAGGCTCGCATCTGGAGTTTTGTGTGATTAGAAGGTGGCTACTAAACTTAAAGGCAAATTCTACAGAGTGGTGGTTCGACCAGCTTTGTTGTATGGAGTAGAGTGTTGGCCAGTAAAGAACTCCCATATTCAAAAGATGAAGGTGGCGGAGATGAGGATGTTGCGATGGATGTGCGGGTTTACTAGGAGAGATAGGATTAGGAATGAGGATATCCGAGATAAGGTGGGTGTGGCATCGGTGGAAGATAAGATGCGGGAAGCGAGGTTGAGATGGTTCGGACATGTTAGGGGGAGAGGCACGGATGCTCCAGTGCGGAGGTGTGAGAGGTTGGCTATGGATGGTTACAAGAGAGGACGAGGTAGACCGAAAAAGTATTTTGGAGAGGTGATTCGACAGGACATGGCGCAGTTGCAGCTTACCGAGGACATGACCCTAGATAAGAAGGTGTGGAGGACGCGGATTAGGGTAGAAGAGTAGTAGGTAGAAATGTGTGTAGGCTAGTAGGTAGGAGTGTTTTCCTTGTTGTCCCGACTAGTAATCGTAGTGCTACGCTTATAGTTTTTTTGGTTCTTGGATTCCTCGTAGTAGTATTTTATGGCAGTGTTCTGCTTCTGTCTGTTGTTTGTTACTACATATTACTTCCTATCGTCTGTTGTAGTTTTATCATGTTTTTTTGTATCCTGTATCTTTGTTACGTCCTTGTTAGCCTATTTTTAGACTGTTTTTGTCTTGAGCCAGGGTCTATCGGAAACAGCCTCTCTACCTCACCTCTGAGGTAGTGGTACGTACTGCGTACACTCTACCCTCCCCAGACCCCACGTTGTGGGAATACACTGTGTATGTTGTTGTTGTTGTTGTTGTTGTTGCTAAATATAGTCTATTGCAACGGTTATGACCGTTGCCAAAAGTTTTGGTAGTTATTGACACGGCTTAATCATATGATTGTTGCCATCAGAATATAACCGTTGCAATAGGCCTGTCTATAGCAACGGTTTAGTGAACCGTTGCGGTAAATCCATCTATTGTAACGGTTGTTTGAAATTTTTTATTTGTTGGAATGGTTTATTAATCCACCACATTTCCCTCCATATTTTTCCTCAATTATTTTTATCACCTGCCAATTGTAATATTTTTCTTTTATTTTTGTATGATAATTATTATTAATCTCAGCCATCCATCTCTTTAATCAGACGGTCCTCCTTCACTCTCCCACATTTTCCTTTCTAATTATATCCCCAAAACCCCAAGCCCTCAATTCATACACACACCGCCCCATCTCCCTCCTCTGCACCAGCCGCCTCACGCCTCCCTCTACCGCCACCATGCCGTCGCCTCACTCCCCGATACTCTCTTCTCTTTCACCTCCCTCCTCTGCCACCACTCCTCCAGCGAAACAACCACCCAACCGTCCCTCTTTTCTCCTCCTCTTCATCTCCTTCTCCGCCCCATCTCCTTCCTCTACACCAACAGACACCATACCCTCCTCCCTCTATCTCCATATATTCCGGCCCTATTAGGAAAACCTAGGAACCCCAATTTTATGTTTGCTTTGACAGAGGGATGATGATTCAAGCAAAGAAGAACCCGTATGAGATGCTAGTGGTAATCATCTTCAAGTTCGAGACTATTCGGCCACTTCTCTCTTTATTGGACTTTGATATTCTGAGTTTCAGGATGGATTTCCAGTCACCGGTATGATTTCCTTTACATTTTGGTTATCACCCCTTACATCAAGTCTATGATTTCGACAGGCTACTATATCAAAAATTGGTACTTGTTTGATTATCGATTTGGTCTAAATGCGTGTGGACTATACCATATGTGAAACCATTCAAGCTGATATTATTTGAATGATGTTTTCTTTAAATGTAACTGTTCATACGTCGAAATGTATGCTGATCGAATCCGGACTCTATGATCTTTGGCTGAAGTTATCATTAATTTTTCTTGTTGAGGCTAATATCAATATAATCAGGTTGAGGTCAAGATAAATTTGTCTCCTTCGCTTTCTTTGATCATTAATTAGAAGTGCTTCTAGGTTTAGTATCTCTATGGCTTTCTCTATTTATTTATTTAAAGCTTCGAATGTATTATTCATATTCTATCTTGTTGATTTCATTCTCGCAATTTAAATTCGATATATGTTTCAAAAATATATGTATATCTGTGTTTGTTTCACAGACATGAGAAGAGATGTGCAGGCAATTTTCAAGATGACTCCTCGTGACAAACAAGTCATGATGTTTTTAGCAACACTCAGCAAAGAGATTCGCCCCATTTGCAAGAAATTTATGCAAGATGTAATGCCCTGTGGCCAGTTCTTCAATTTAGAAGTCTACCATTTTTCCATGATTTCAACTTTCTGCACGAGATAAGGTGTATCCGGTCAAAGTTTATTTTATAATGGAGCTCAAAGATGAAGGATCACTATAGTCCAGTAGTTGAGCAGGGAATCTGATTGTTGCACTAAAGCTTTTAGTTCGCTTGTTCTTGTCCCTATTTATTTTGTTATTTTTCATTTTGCTTGTGATGAGATAATAGTCAAAAAGGTCGAGAGGTTTGGAAGAGATATATAGTGGAAATGGAATAATGGTTTTTTCTTTTGGGGGGGGGGGGTTGATGGTTGCAACTTTAAGTGGTTTTCTCTTAGCATCGTGAGAACACATGTTTAGCAACAATAAAAATAGTTGATGTGCTTCTACACTATCTGCAAGGAGAATTTCAAAGAACCTCGGTTCGGGGGGATCTTTATCCTATTCATTTCGTACTAGATACAATTAGCTTCACGAAGCTCCTAGTATGCTTTGGTATGACATTTATTCCTTTCAGCCAATGGAAATTTATGTTGATGACGAAGCCAAGTTGACCCTCCATGGACTTGTACATGTACATCTTTGGGACCTAGATATGTTAACATCAATCTTAAAATTAGTAGCCTTCTTACCTTGTTATTTCATGATAGCACTACATCAAATTGAGTGAACCAGAGAAGAACCGGAAGCTGAATGACCTGCTGGATGCTTTGGACTTCAATCAAGTTGTCATATTTGTCAAGAGTGTAAGCAAAGCAGCAGAGCTGAACAAGTTGCTTATCGATTGCAATTTTCCATCTATCTGCATCCACTCTGGCTTGACTCAGGAAGAGAGGTCTGTATAGCTTTAGTTTCAAGGCGCTCCACTCTATTTGCTTCTGCACTAAAGTCGCACTTAATTTATTAATCAGTCATTCTCCACTTTATCTTCTTATGCACTCAAAGATGTACATAATTTCTAAATCCAAAAGAGCTCTTTGAGTTATGTCCGAGCTCCATTTCTTAAGAATCCTAGTAATGTTATATGTGGGAAATTAAAATGATGTTATCCAGATATCAGTTCAACAAAATATACTCTTTCTAGGATTCTTCTGTTAGTTGTATTTTGACTTTATTAATGTTCTACTATTTTCTCCTTCATTCCCTGTGTAGTTATCATAACTTGCACATATCGTGGTGTTCAATTTTCATCACTATTTGTGTGAGTTAAGTGGAATTATAAGGCTGCACCAATTATGTTATGCTGCCCTTAAGTTTTTATTAATTTGTATTTGATGTAAGTTTAATCCATAACTTGTCTCTGTCCATAATATTGTTGTCTTGAGTACCATACCTTGAGGAAAAAAACACTAGCTATTTGGTTTATGGTTGGTTTAATGCTAATCTCTTGAGCCAAAGCCAACTCCTCTAGCTCCCTTTTCAACCCCACTTTCCTTTTCTTCTCCCACTCTTCTAACTCCCTCCCCGCTTCTACCCTCTCTAAGTCCCCCACTTCAATCATAATCTCCATCTTCTTCACCTCTACCCTACCAAATACTTCTTTATTCCACACCCTTAAGTCTTTCTTGAGCAATCTTAACTTTTTGGCAAGCCTAAAAGAAGGCCTCCCCTCCATCGCATAGCTGCTCCATCATTCCACTACTCTGTCCTTGAAATCATCCACTCTTAACCATATGTTCTCAAATTTGAAAGAAAACTGCGTCTGTCTTTCTCTGCTACCATCCAACATGATGGGTGGATGATCTGAAACCAATCGCGGAAGAGGAACTTGGATCACACTGGGCGCCAACTCCTCCCAAGAAGTGGACACAACAAATCTATCTAGTCTCGATCTAGAAGAAGAGTCTAATGACCTGGACCAAGTAAAAGAACCACCTGTCAAAGGCAAATCAACAAGAAAGTGGTTATCAATAAACTCTGAGAACTCCTTTGTGGTCCTGGAGACCACCCTACCCCCCATTCTCTCCTTTGAGAATCTAATGGTATTAAAATCTCCACCTAGCACCCAAGGAATATCCCACCTCCCTAATCCATCTACTAGTTCTCCCCAAAAACTCTCCTTTGACCCCTCCCCCACCGGACAATAGATGCCTCCAAAACCCCACTCCACTCTATTGCCAATGTTTCTAAACCGCACACTCCACTTTTCTATCATCCTTGCTGACCTCCACACACTCCACTTTTCTATCATCCCAAAGTAAAAGAATTCCTCTTGCACTTCCCCGAGCCGAAATTCACCCATATTCCTCCCCCCTTCTGATGAAACTCTCCGTCAAAGTCTCTATTTTTGTTTTTTGGATACATATCACATCTGTCGTCCATTCTCTAAACCCTACTTTGATGATGCCCCTCTTAATAGGGTCGTTTAAACCTCTCACATTCCATGAAATAATTTTAACTTCCATGGACAACAGAATTAACTTCCTCCCCACCCCTCTCCCCCCCAGGGACCCCATTCCTATCCTTACCTCTATCTCTCCTTTTATAAGCTATCAATTTTCCTTATCCCTCATTATCCTTAACCAAACACCCTTGCCTCCCCTCCCTAATACCTTCTTTCTCCTTTTCTCCACCTCCTCTTACTTTTTTTCAATGTCTCGAAGCAATTCTAGTACCCTGTCCTCCTTCCCCTCAAAAATTACACTCAAACATTCCCCAAATTTGAGATGTTTCTCTCCCACCCACCTAGACATGCCTTTTCCTACCTCAACACACGCTAATGGCAATGCACCTACTCCCTGAGCATCACTATGACCACCTTCATAACCAAAAACCCAATTGAAGAGAAAACGTAAATCAGTCTATTTCCCCAAATTTAAACCAGATTTGGAATTACTACAGCTCCCCTAAAGCCTTTTTGATCTAGCACTATTGAAATTTGGGCAAAAAGACACTAAAACTAAAGTTCCGGCGATGGCAGAATCACTTTTCGGGCCGGCGAGACCATCAAATCACCTCCTGCCCTCAAAACAGACAGAGAAGCATCGCCCAACATCGCAGTGGCCCATAAAGACTTTTCAAACCCAACTTACAAGAAACCGACCCTAGAACCACGATTTCTAAGTCGCCAAAATAGTGATTTTGGTCGACTAGAGACTGCACTGACCTGGAAACCCCTTGTTGTCAACCCCTCATGCTGGAAATGGGGAACCCATCTGCGTCGCATGGCTGGTGTCTCAGATCCAAGCCTCGATCAATCTTTTTTGATGATAGGCGTTCGATCACCGGCTGCGGGCTTGTTGGGAATACAAAGCCCTCATTGTTTCTAAGAAAAAGAACCAACCAGTTCAATAGGAAAGTTATGGTTCATCCTTTTTTATAAATTGTACCGATTTATTCTCTCTCCAACTTATTTCACTTACCTAGGGATAGAGAGGTCTTTTCCCCATAATAAGGTTTTGTCTACCTTTCCAGATTTTGAAATTTCCCTCCCTCCCTTTCTTCTTCAGCACATCAAAAAGCCTTCCCATGGCTTCCGGCCTCAACATATCCTTCACAGACTTCTTTCCCCTCTTTTCACCTCTAAATCCTTTTCTCCTACCAGAAACTTCATATTTCTCACTATCTACTTTCAGCTTCAAGGGACGAAACTCCATGGAAACCTAAACTCTATACTCCACTTCACCATTATCCCCCTTAATCAAAACATGTATCTTCCCCCCCCCCCCCTTTTCACCAAAATTCTCGCCCTAGATATGTCATGCAGCCTACATATCACATTCACAAAACCCCTACAGAGATTCCCGACCTTTTTGAAGAGATCAATACACCATAGGTGCACTGGAAGACCCACCAAATTAACCACCACCGAGTCACCTGAGTTGCGTGGATCAACACAACCTTCATGGCCCCAACCATCTCTCCAGTTGAAAAAAGTTGTTGTTATACCATCTCCTGCCCTCAAAACGAAACAAAATTGGGTTTCATTCAACTGAGTAATCTTCATCCCCCCCGATACACCCCACTCCTCGCTGCCCAATTCTTGATCGCCTCTGGAGAACCAACCCATTTCACGAAGGAGCCAACCAAGCAAGATTTCAAGAAAAAATTTCTCTTCATAATAAAGTCCTCTGATAGCAAGAAGCTGAGTTCTATCAAGGGCTCTTTCTTCTGACATTTGGCACCTAAATCTAGAGATGGCCATACTAAGGCTTCTTTGAAAGACATGCTCACTAATCATCTTTTTTCTTTTAATTTCCACCCCAATGTCTGAACTTAATCACAGGTCATATTATTCAATACTAAATAATTTACTAAGTGATCAGGTATTAGCACAATAAAGCACAACAGACTTCGTTAGAATAATGATGGAAAATGACCAAAATTGTTTAGTAATAACTTTTATATTTACCTCTTTCTTCTATATGGATTTTTCTTTTTCTTTTATTAACATTTAGTTACTCCTTATGTAAATTTCTTAGGCCTTTAGAATTATGGAATAGGCATCAAAGTTCATCCACATTTTTTTAATCAACAAAATGGAGATGCATCAAAGTTCATCCACTTATCTCAGTCGTTCAGAAACTTTGATGGTAAACCGCAGAGGTTAGTTGGAGCAATTCTGATTTAAGTACTTCTGACACTCCAATACTTCAGGTCAAAGTTCAAAGAAAGCAAGTTTATAGAACTTGAGAATTTGGAGGTACTTTATTTTCTTCTGAAATAACAAAATTAACATTTTCAATAGTGGATGCCTCTATAGTGAACCTTCACGATGTTTCTCACTCTCGGCACAAGTTCTCTAACTTGTGTCTGTCATGGGAAAGAGGGTCAGAGTTCCATCACAGAAGGCTCTAATGGCTCAAGTTGATGCTATGAAAGGTACTAATCAACGAGGAACCAAGGGATACCAAGCTCAGAAGGGCGGGGTGTTGGAGGAGGTCCTAACCAGATTTGGATCCAATGCAACAGTAAACCCAACTGAGGAGACTGTTGCGACTGCTGCGATTGATACGGCTCAAAATTTGCGACAAGTTTCTATGAGTTCAGATAAGGTCCAAACCAGATCTGGCTGCAATGTAACAATAACTTCACCACTAAAATCTATTGCGATTGATACAACTTAAAAATTGCTACAATGGATTGAGATTTTCAAGCTTCTATTAGTTCACAGAAGAAAACACCATCAAGTCGCAACAAAAAGTCCTGGGCTGACGAGGTTAAGGAGGAATTTGGCTTTCCGACTTAGAGAACCTCGATGTGGGATAAGTTTGATATAACTAAGGTTACGAATGCTGGATTTAAGCTTGAGTATGTTACTCCGTCTTTGCATGGTGAGTCCCTTGTGATAGACATAACAAGTTGGGTTTTTTTTTATCAGGTAAAATATTCCATTATTAATAACAAGGCCAACTTCGCCATACAAGAGGTATACCAAAAAATGAAGAAAACTATAAAATATTATTCTCTCCCAAAGACACCTAGTCCTTTATACAAACAAGAACTACATGGGTGCACCAAAAGAAAATAAGGGATCGAAGACGGCTCCTCAATTAAGCAAAGCTCATCTCCACCCCTTTAAAAGTTCTCATATTTATCTCCTTCTAAATGACCCACATCAAAGCAAGAGGAGTAATATTACAAGCCGTGTGTCTTCTACTCCTAGCTCCACTCTACGAGCTGAACATCAACTCCTTCACGGATCTTGGCATTATCCAGGAAACACCAAATCATCTAAAGATATCCTCCCATAACCTCATAGCTAATTTGCAATGTAATAAAATATGGTTCACATCCTTGCCCATCTCCTTACACAGGAAACACCAACTCATGCATATATAACCCTTTGTTTTCTAAGATTCTCTGCCATCAAAATCACCCCTCTAGTATCCAACCATGCGGAGAAGCACATCTTTCTCGGTACCTTAGGAAACTAGACCGAAGCAGACCTTATTTGTTGTTTCTACTGTTCTCTTCCCATGTATTTTAGAATGACTTCTTCATTACTGTATTTCCTTTTCATACTTAATTTTTATATGCTTTACTTGAATGGAGGGTCTAGTAGGGGTAAGACTACGTACACACCACTCTCCCTGGACCCCACTTGTTTCAACTTGATCAAAACATATGTTTTTTGTAAGGTAAAATAACTTGATCAAAACATATGTTTCAAATACTCGCAACCATGCATGTCTCTCACTTGCCCTGGCGTGGATAACACATCAGATAAACTCATGCCATATTATCACCATCTTCATCCTCAGTTGCAGTGTTTCCACCATGACTCTAGTGACTATCGCACTACTCAAGGTGTTTCATCCACTTCCTCTGCTTCACCTTTAATTAGTACTACTAATGGTATTTTAGTATTCTTCCACAAGTCCCTCCCTCCTAGTATGCCCACACATCCATCTCAACATCCTCATTTCCGCCACTTGTATCTTCTGAACGTGGGAGTTCTTTACTGGCCAACACTCTGTGATGCAAGCCGAGCTTTATCAAAACATTACACTCGATCCAAGCTAAAAAGTTCAAGAGCTTCTCATTAAGTCTCTACTTTGGAGGCTTGGAGGGAGCTTGGGATGAAGGCTTGAAGCTTAGGACTGTGCTAAAATGGAAGAACAAGGTTTCGAAAGAAAAGGGGATATGTATGCAAAGAGGCTATTTTTAAATACAAGCCCCTCATGCCTAAGAAGACTAAGAAGGCCCTTATTTCATTAAGAGTATTTTTGTAATAATCATCCTTCGTCTTCTTCCTTACCTTAGCTTAGTATAAATACTACATTTGGTCATTTTACTAGGGAGATTATTTTGTTATGTTGAATTCTCATGAATTGAGTGAAACTCTTGAGTCTTGAGAGAGTTAGGGCTTAAAGCTACTGTTGCTTGACGATTTGATAGATTGCTTGCAAGAGAAAATCAATCCTCTTGAGAGTTCATCTTATAGGTTAGGTGCTTGATTTGGTTTCATTAATTGGAGGTTT
This sequence comes from Jaltomata sinuosa, assembly GCA_003996215.1. Lineage (NCBI taxonomy): Eukaryota > Viridiplantae > Streptophyta > Magnoliopsida > Solanales > Solanaceae > Jaltomata > Jaltomata sinuosa. The sequence continues at coordinate 61,833 of QJPP01002985.1, read as the reverse complement.
TAGCTTTCTATAGCGATTGTTGTCAATTAATTCCTATGTTGTATCTTGCTTTCTATCTTTCTATCTCTAATTCTTGTTCTTAGCGTTAGGATTTCAATTTCCACTTTTCAATATTGCATCAATTGGTATCAGAGCTTGGATTCGATTTGTTTCAACAAATCTAGTCTTGGGTTTTGAAAAAAAATTGAAATCTTTTTTTCGAAAATCAGTCTCAAAATTTGAAAATTTACTTTGATTCAGATTTTTGTTGTTGTTTTTGACACTAGAACCTTGTTCTCTAGTGTTTTACGTGTCTAAATCCAAGATTCTGGGTTGTTTGGAGTTGCCATGAAAAGAGCTTGAAGGTTTGAAGACTTGAAAATGGGTCTTGATGATTGGGTTTGTTTTCTATAGGTCTACACTTATCACAACGTAAAGTAGGCGACACAATTGAGGTGAAGTTGATTTTTCCTTGAAAGCAAATCATCAGCAATGACACTGAAACTCAATATAGTGGCCTTACAATCCCATAATGAAAATTTTCCCGCTTCTTCACTCATAGCTCATAGCTCATAGAGCTTTTATGGCTTCAACACTTCATCGATCTTTTGTGAGGGTACTTTCTTCTTTCTTTGAATTTTAAGCAAATAAGTATATCTCAATATGACGTCTTTCCCTTTATTTTGATCAGAAGAAGTGGGTCAACTTCGTTTGGCTTTATTTATGTTTCCTTGTTTCAAGAATGAGTGTTTATGACTTGACTTTTAGCTACATTGGTATCTCTCATACGAAGAAAAATGTTCTTATTATTGAAAATATTCTGGTAACCAATTACTGAAAAATGATTGCATTAGGAAAAATACTTTGTGATGTACCAAATACATTGCATTCAATGGTGGGTTTTTATTGGCGATGGTGAGATTGGTGGTGGAAACGCGGAGGATGTGTCAAATGGAGATGAAGATGATGTTGAATCATCTTGTGGTTCAATGGTGGCCCCATCCGCTAACAAACTTTTCAAAACTTGGCTTGGGAATAAAGTTTAATATTTAAAAAAATGTTGAGAAAAGTGAAGTGCAAAAATTGGTGATGAAGATGATGTTAAATAATCTTGGTTCTTGTTTTGGTTGTTCCAATTCTGGTGTTTCGATGAGCTTCCGCAGCGGATGAGGTGGAGCTTGGTTTGGGGGGTGGGGGTGAGGGGGGGAGGACGTTTGAGAAGAAGAAGAGGGGGAAGGTAATTTTTTTTTTAACTTCTGATAATAAAAATAAGAAACACAGTAGTTGTGGTATTACTTAAGAGACACGGAGATGGAGTCACTAACCTCCTTCCACACTTATCTGAAATGCTGCCCCATAAGTAGGCTTCAATCAACATGCCAGTAAAAACCACACTAGTCAGTAAGCTCTCTTTATGAGTAGAAAGACCCCAGGCTGATTACACAGCTGGTCCAACAAAAGAGAGAAGCATCATTTCCATAGCTTCAGAAATCCAACCCATCCTAGCATAGATAAGCACAAGGACTTGGAAATTCCCAAAGCCAAGGGCATCAAGTGCTTCATCCACTGTGTATGTTCTACTCTCATCGTTCATCAACAAAAGGAAAAATATTGTTGCTGCTAAAAATATAACAATGATTTATTATTGCATCTGATGCAGGGTGAGCAGTCAACAAGAGAGAGAAGGACAGACAACTTAAACACAACAAATTATGAAAATTCAAACAGCATGGGCAAAATTCTGAAAAACTTACAACAACAACAATCCCACAAGTGGGGTTTAAGAGAGGTGGTGTGTACGCAGTTTTACCCCTACCTTGTGAAAGTAGAGAAGTTATTTTTGATAGACCCTAGTCTCAAGAAAAGCATGTAAAGCAAATACAATAATGAAGAAGCCATGATGGAAACAATGAAGAAGAAAACAGTAGCAACGACAAAATAATACGATAGCTGAAGCAAGGAAAATAACAGGTAAAACTAAAATTGAATAATGGGATAGTAGGAGAGTAATAATAATAATATTTAAAAGGAAATTAGACATCACTCGACCTACTAACCTTCTACCCTAATACTCGACCTCCATATATTTTCATCTAAGGTCGTGTCCTTGGTAAGCTGCAGATGAGCCTTGTCATGTCTAATCACCTCTCCCCAAGACTTCTTCTATCTACCTCTACCTCTCCTTATACCCACTATAGTCAACCTCTCACACCTCCTCACTGGGGCATTTGTACATCTTTTCTTCAAATGTCTGAAACTTGCTTCACCAATTTCATCATACTAATAATCTAACTTAACACAGTGGTACTTTATCAAAAACTCTTATCACATTGGTAATTCCAAAAGAAATGAGGATGGGATATGAAGCTGAATAGATTAGTTAAGTTAAAATGTAAAAATATTTTTAGTTTCAAGAGAGTTATCCAGGCGCAACTCTCTACTACATTGATTAGATGGCTTGGGCTGTGAAAACAAAGCATACAAGCAAAAATCCAAAATTGAATTGTCTTCTTCCTATTCACATTCTCGTGAAAGCTCATTCATGTTGTGGAATTAAGCAGAGGGCACATGGATGAAATAGAGTCGTTGCTTAATTTGTGCGTCGAAAGAATCGATGGGCCAAAAGAAATGGAGCTCCTCGAACACTGAAGTGACTTGGCCACTGTCTTTGGTTTCATTTTGATGATTTTACACAAGAATTTGGAGTAGAAACTAGTGGTTGATCTCATGGTGTTTCAAGCTATGAAAATACCTAAAATCTAGACTTTTTATGGTTTCTTGTTTGGATGGAAAAGTGGTTGAAAGAAGATACAATATTATATAAGATGACAGGTGAAGAAGAAGAAAAGGTAAATGGATTGAGAAGAGGAACACCCAACCCCACATTTCTATGATCCAACTGAAAGACATAACAAGAAAAGAAAAGTCACATGAACTTTGCAATCCGATTCAGGAAAATTTAATTGTAAGATACAACAAAGAAAGAACGATATATATGACTAGTCAAGAATGATGGATGCCCAAACCTATCTTCTGTGAAGAGAATGATTTGGATCAATAGCAGATCTTCCCAGGTCCCTCGACTTCGAACTAATCTTCTTGTCGGAAGGTATGACCGGCCGATGACGAGAAGCGACTGTATTAAATTAAATATTAGTATTAATTTATTTTTTAAGGAGCCAAACTAAGGAGCCGTTTGGCACGAGAATTATTTTTTAAGATTATTAATTTAATATTTAATATATTTCAAAAAATAATATATATCATAAATATCTAATTTAATATTATTTATAAAGGCACAATATTAACTTCTAAGTTTTTATAATTAACTTTTATTTTAAAATTTAATTTAACTGTATAACTATACTTGTGCAACCAAACAATATACTTTTAATAACACTCTAATTACATTATGACAAACAAACAGGTCATTGTGATTACTATATTGTGTAATTATGACCATAGTGATTACATGAATTATAATTACCAGGTGGCTTTTGAAATAAATCGCAAATATAATTTAAGTTGCATTGTGAAATTTGAAAAATACCAAGCCGTTTGACCATGAGAATTATTTACTTTTTTCAGAAAAAAATTTCACTTTATGCGGGAAAGCAACGCCAGACCATAGAAATATCTAAAAAATTGTTTTTATTATTTTTTCATCTCACCTTTTGATATTTCCTTTTTTCAATTTTTTCTCTAAATTCTTTCGATGGTGTGATTCTTGTGTGTAAGTATACATTTTGTAATTTTTGTGCTAGAAAAGATACTTTAATGACTTTTGTTTGGAAAATAATTATCATGTGACAATCTATAAAATTTACCCAATTACACATATTGTAAGAATCTTAGAGCTAAGTGATCTCTTTCCAAGGAATTTTAAAAAGTGCAAAACTTTATAAATAGGTGGTATTAACTCAACATGCTTAAATTGATTTCCATTTTAATTATCTCTGACATTATACTATCGAGTATATTGTTATGCTAATTGTAGCCATCAAAAGATCTAATTCCATGTTCAATGTATACAAGAATGAAACTACATGTAACTTATCCAAAATTGATAGTGGTAATGTATTATAACCTAGATAAGCTTGTAAGTTGATCATGACATTTGAATTAGTGAAGCATTTTTTATACTTAAAAAATATATATGGGATCATATTTATGATATTATGGAACTATTTATTATGAGATATTACTTTTTCAGAACTGATTTTGTTGTACGTTACAAATAAATTAATCAAGTTGGTGATTTGATAGATTTTAAAAAGACATAATACATAAATACACTCAAATTTTACCTCAACTAGGAGTGGGCATGATATGATAGATACCAAATTATCACTTCGAACCAAATTTTTTGATACAATGATTTTTATATTGTGATATTTGGTATGTATACATTTTAATTTTTTGTATTCGATACGATATTCGGTATTTATAAATAAAATATCAAAATATCGAATACCATATCGAAGTATACAATTATATAAATAGTTTATATATATTATTATAATACTACCAAATATACAACCTAGTTTAGTAAAACATTAAATCTTTAGAGGTTGAAACTTTGACTACTTTATCTTGGTTGACATGTCTTTTTGTGTAATTGATTAACAAAGTGAATTACTTGTACTTTTGAATATATATTTATATATGTGTAATATGTTAGTATGGTATAATTGAGATATTTTAAGAAAAAATCAAAGCCATAATTCTTATTATATGAGTATATATAAGTCGTAGTTGAATAAACTATGGTTAATGATTCATCATACCGCAAAATATTGAAACTAAACTTAAGAAAATTGAACCATATCGAATTAATTTGATATGGCAATGGTATGGTATTTTTAAAACATAATGAGCTAGCTTTTGGGGTTGAGTTAGGCCCAGATATCATATCTTTACATGGTATCAGAGCTATGGGCTCGTGATCTTATTTTGGCTCTGTTTCGATAGACAAGCCCGGTCGTCTTTTGGCTGTCTTACACAAAAAGGGTTGAATTTCCAATCGATCACTTTTAAATGGTTATTTTGCATCACCGCCACCACTAAAGGAGGTGGATCATCTTTTTCGGTCGAACCAGTCTTCACCGGCAACTAGGTGTGAAGCGAGTGGATTTCACGCGCCACCTAAACTTCTCGCATGTCCATCACATGTCGTCGGCGTGTGAAGGCGCGTGCTTCGACAAAATTGATCGAAGATTAAATTTTTGGTATCGTATCATCAGTTCCAGCGTACCTCAAATTTTCTCTGGTGTTGAAACACTGTTTGAAGAACTTTACTCACTTCCAGGTTCATTTGTTCCCTGCTTCTATGATTCAAATCTATTTTTCTATTTGTGCTTCTGCGACTGTTGATTTATGCTCTATATCCAATTTATATTTTTTTTTGGATGCATGTTCTTCATTGCTTGCTCCTTTGTTCTCTCGTATTGTTGCTTTATTTGGAATCTGATATTTAACTCCCAGCTACAATTATTTTGGTGGTACTAGATTGTATTTTGCTAGTTTTGATTGTGTTTGTTGAATTTTGATATTTTGGATATTTGAGTTGAAAAATATAAACAGTTAGAAAGGAGGAAATATTGCTACAAATAAGAAGGGTAATTCAATTTTGATTTCCGCGAATGAGTTTACAGAGTTCTCTTCGTATCGAGAGTTTCTTAAAGAATTCACTTCAGTTACTATCCTTGTTGATTCAAGAGAAGCATGTTTTGTCTCCTCTTTAAACAACTGAGTGATTGATTCAGGTGCTACAGATCACATGATAGGTAATCCTAATATATTTTCTACCTTTTGATCATACAAAGCACCCTCTCAGGCAATAGTAGTTGATGAGTCATCATGTAACATTGTGGGATTTGGAACCGTCAAGGCAACCTCCTCTATTACATTGTGTTAAATCTATCTAGACACCTCAAATTGGGGGCATAAAAATCATATGTTAGCGTTTTTTAGGAAAATTAGTTTAGCGTACGTGCGTTGCACGTGCGCATTATGTCAAGCCATCAATCAAAATGAAATGTATAAAAGAAGAATAAACGATTGAAAAATAGTAATTTGATTTCAACAATCAATCCACTACAACTCTTTTCAATTCTTAACCCGAATAAGTTGACAACCACGATTATGAACTAATAACAAATATATGAAGATGAATTTAATTGATAGTCAAAATTTTAGAATAAGTACATGCACTCAAAAAAATGAAATATATAATATTACAATTGAAGTTACAATATATACAATATTATATTTTTTACTTCTAAGAGAAACAACATGGATACAAATTATAACTCTATTGATTAGTATAAAACACAATACGATTAGACTTAAATTTTACACAAAGAATCCTCAAAGCTCAATCGAACTCTTATCTACCACCTGTATTAAGCAGAAAAAATAGCAAATAGCAACATAATAGAAATTACAATAAAACAAAACGATAATCAAGATATCAAAACAATAAGATTAATCCTAGCAAATCTTTATACAAAAATTTCATACCTATATTAAATAGTATAAAATTATAACAACAGGACATAATCTACAACAAAATAATACGATTATTGAAATATCAGAACAATATGATTAAACCTAACCTTTACACAAAAAATCTTCAAAGCTCGACCTAACATTCATCTATCACCTGTATTAAGTAAAAAAAATAACAGATAACATCAGAACATAAACTACAAGAAAATAATACGATAATTGAGATATATAAAATAAAGAGAAAAGTCAATGTAAATATTAAGTATTGATAAAAGAATTTTAAATTTTATAAGCTATCAGCACTTAAACAAAGAAGGAAAGAAAGACGGCAGTAAAAAACTTCAAAGATATAGAACAAATTTTGATTAAATAAGCATTGACATTAATATAGAATGATTAGAAATCAACTTACCCCTTTCCATATTATTTTTCCTTCATCTTCACCTTACAATTAGATTGTATAAAGAGGAGAAGTTACTCCACACGTTAACCAAATAGCAAAGCATGTGAAGTAGACAATTGAAAATTGTGAACCAAAACACATAGTTCCATGACCCCGAAGTTGCACTTCGACCATTTGAAGGGGAAAAAACCCTTCACTTTGAGATCATTCACTTTAGAGCCGTCACTGATTATATATTCTGTACTGATAGGATATCACAGAAGAATGATTCATTCCTTAAAAAAATAAAAAAATACTCAACAGTTTCCTGTGATACTCCACATGTATATATCATATACAAGCAAGATATCATAACAAACTATCTTTATTTTTCAAGTAAAGTGCATAGGCTGCCTTCTTTTCTTCTTCCCTCCTGCCTTCCTTCACTTTTTATGCTTCTCATGTTTTCAGGTAACTTTTTATTATTTTATCTCTATAATAATAATGATAACAACAACAACAACATAATGAGTAAATAAAATTTTCAATGCATAAATATATTAATTTATGAACACTCATTCAATAATCTATTTTATCAATTTTAAATAGACAAAATAATTATTTAGGAGTCGTTTGATTATCGATTATAAAGGCTATTTGAGTTGATCGGGACTGGAAAAAAAAACTCGTTGAGGAAGATGAATTGTTGCAATGTATAAAAATTATATAAACAACATATATATATATAATTATATACTATTTATACAATATCAATACATCACATATATACAGTCATTTTTATTAACTTTTTTTTGTCATCTGTACAATGATTTGTGAACTTGATTGTTGTGTTTGATAAGTTTGAATCTTTTATTGCATACTGTCTTGTTGATAATTGCTTCCTGAGCATTATATTATTGTTTAAAGCATATTTGGATAAACTTATTTTAAATTGCTTTTAAGCATAAACTATTAAGTTGAAAATCTCATTTTTTTTACTTTAGTGTTTTAGTTATTTTGGCTTAAAATAAACGGTTCAAAAACACTTTTTTTACCTTATTCAAACACCATAAAAAAAACTTAAAAATAATTTAACATAATAATACTTAAAATAAATCAATTCAAACGAGCACTTAGTTGATACATATTTTGAATGCTATATCTGTGCAAATTGAATATGTTGAAATGTTTTATATTATTATTATGTATATCTTTTTGATGTCTTCTTATATAAAATGCATGAATTAAATGGTAATCAATTATTTTTGTTTTGGCGTTTATCACAATTTTATTTGAAGGATTGATGGTACTTATTGAGTAATTTCGTATTTGAAAGTAATTTTTATCATTTGAAAAAAATCATAACATTAATCAACAAAGAAGAATTTTATTTCACGGTTGTTAATTACAACTATTAATTACTATCCATTTTAAATTATTATGTTTGGATGATATTTGCTTGAAATTTGAAAAAATAGTATTTGAAATTAAAGAAAAAGTTGCAAGGAAACTAAAATTGAATTTATCATGAATTTCTCTTAGAAAAAAGGTTAAATTCTCTTATCTTATAAGAGAGAATTGCAAGCTGCTCTCCGTCAACAGTTCAGTGTCATCATTAGGGTATTTTAGGTATATGTAATATATGTATTCACTTTTTTGTTCCCAAGAAGTTCTGTACAATTCCTTTTGAAAAATATATGTGGATTCAGCTAAAAAAGTTTCATTTGCACACGTATCAATAGTAGACTATACATGGTTTAATTTAAGATTTGTTTGGACACAATTTTAATTCATAATTTGAAATTAAAATTTTATCTAAACATATAATTGAGATATTTCGTAAATTATATTTTCCTTAGAAACATGAAAATTTCATAATTTGTGAAAATCATCAAAGAAATTTGAACTCTTATACAATCTTATCTTACTAAATAAGTAAATTATGGTTCATAAATAATATCGAACCGGGGGTCTATCGGAAACAGCCTCTCTACCTCACCTCTGAGGTAGTGGTATGGACTGCGTACACTCTACCCTCCCCAGACCCCACGCTGTGGGAATACACTGGGTATGTTGTTGTTGTTGTTGTAAATAATATCGAAATATTCCAAGGCACTGGATTAATAAATCGCATATTTTCATATTCCTTTTATAAATAATATTTGCAATTACATGTTATTACAAACTTTCAAATAAAATAATTTTACAAAGATTTACTGGTCCAATAAATCAACAAAAGCGTAACAAGCTACTATTCGATAAAATTCATATGGTACCCACATTCTCTTCACTTTCAACATGAGTTTTTCTTTGTAAATTTTAAAATTATCGACCTCTTTTTTTTTAATTTTTTTTTATAAACTTATAGGTCAAGTTTTATATTGAAAATAATTTAAATCACAATTCGAAAATTCAAATCTTACTTTATGAAAAAACTAAAATTTAAAATCATAATTTGAAATTAAATTTAAAATTTAGTGCCAATTTTATAGATACCCTCCTATAAGATAAGAGAAAACGCTCATTTGAAATCAAAACTTGAAATCAGTCTCTAAAATTCCATGGCCAAACGCCTACCTAGTCTATATTTGTAAATCTCAATTATTTATCCGGTTGTCAAGTAAAATGAGTCCATGTGTTTAGATCACCATATCCTATTTCGCCTATTTTTATGTACTTTGAAATACTTAAATAAAGATAATGATTCATTACTTTTATGATTTTTATTTGTGATGCTTAAAAATTGATAGAAAATAATACTCCATTATATTTATCTTATATAACTAACTATTGATGGATGAATTAACGTGAAAATTTTAAATACCATTCTTAAGATTTTGAAAAGCTTTTAAAACTCCTTTTGAATTATTTTTTCAGTTAATACATATGACTAATAAAAGTATGGTATTTATAATAAAAAAAATTATATTTTAATATTTAGCAGCGTTATTGGGCCCGTGCACAACACGGGTTATTATTTAGGAATAAGGACAAAAAGAGTATCTCAAATGAAAATAATCCACGCATATGGCCAAGGAATTAAAATTTCCATTTTTAGCCAATTTCACTAGCTTCTCCTGGTGGGGCTGGTCTCTTTTTTTTTCTTCCTATTTTGTTACTCTTCTTTTTTGCCGGCTAGTGATTCTTTTTCCTTTTTTATTTTTTTGCTGCTTTTTTTTTAAAAGAAAATGCTTTTCTATATATATATTTTAATTCTAGCAAAAAAATCATATAGAATTTTGTATTTTTTTAACAAATAAAAATTTATAATATTGTAATTGCTACTCTTTTTATTAGTCAAATACAAAAAGAATGTATCTTTATTTGTTATATAAAAATGACATATTTTATAGCACAATGATACATATACATATTTTATATAATAATGATATATTTTTTATATGCATCTTATACAGATACATATTCTATACAATAATAATAAATTTTTTATACAATAATTATACAATTTTTATACATATTTATACAATAATGATACATATAATATTTTATACTGATACAATTTTTATACACATCTTATATAAATAGATATTCTATACAATAATTATACAGTTTCTATACACGTCTTATATAGTTTCTATATATATCTTATACATATATATTTTATACAACTATTATATAGTTTTTATACACATCCTATATAACTTTTAACTGCAATAATTATACAGATAGATATTATATACAATAATTATACATTTTCTATAAAAATCTTATACATATACATATTTTATACAATAATTATGCAATTTCTATACACATCATATACAAATACATATTATATACAATAATTATATAGTTTCTATACACATTCTATACAACTTTCAATTGCATAGATCAAATTTTTGTGTAATATATCTATACTAACTGAGAGTGAAATGAATAAAAAAAAAATAAAAAATTACACAATCAACTCAAAAAAGAAAATAGAGGGGTACGAAATTCCGAACTTTGTATGAGACATAATCTACAAATTTGTATAAGTTATAATTTAATTAGAACTTGCCAAAAAAATAAGATATTATATACTAATACATTTATTATACACTTTATATAATAAAAATAAAATAAAAAAAAGCAACAAAAAGCAAAAAAAAAGAAATAAATAAGCCAGCAAAAATAAAATAAAAAAACAATAACAGCAACGAAAAAAAACAAAAGCAACCAGCCAGAAAAAAAAAGAAGAAAGAAGAAAGAGAAGAAAAGTCAACAAATGTTGCATTGGGCTAAATGGATCGGATTAAATAAAGGGCCTGAATAGTCATTATATGAAATTTGTTTAGCCGACTGGACATATAGTGTCCAATAACTCATTAATTTTAAAAATGGTCAACCTATGTCTTTTTTCCTATTATTTACTAGTAATTGTAAATAAAACGTTACTTTATTTGAGATGATAATTTTTTTTTAACTATTGATATGCAAATTATACGTGTCCAAATACCTTTATAACTCAAACAAATTCTTACATGTGTTAAAAATTTCAAACATTTTGCAAAACAAACTTTATAAAAATAATAGTAAGAGATACTAATAGGAATATAAGAAAATTGGGAAATTCCCAAAAACCAAATGGGAGATGCAAATTTGGGGGCGATGGGTTTATCCAATTTGTACGGGCGAAGCTTTCTCCTTCAATTATTAATTTTCTATCTTTATTAGGTGAACCGCTAGAGATAGAACGGGGGTTGTGGGAGGAAATTTATAGGCTGATCAGTTGTATATAGCAAACAAACACAGAGAATGTGCACTGCGATAGTGTCAGAATTTTGGAGAGAAAAGATTGATCGTGGAGGAAACGGATGGTCGCTGTCTTCGTATACTTACGGGTATACCCTGGCTGTCATAGTGATCATACTGACATGTCATTTGCTAAACTCTCGCCTTCGATTTGCCTTCCGATTTAGAGAACGATCTGCTGCACATCCACATGCCGAATCCAACAGTCATCCTGATGTCTTTCCCTCTGCTCCTTCTGATGTCCGGTATCTTCTTCTTCCCATATCCTTCTGATTGTAAGTTTGTGCTCAACTGTAGAAGCCCTAACATAATTTCTTTTTGTTGTTTGGAAAATGAAGATGTAATAGCCTGTATCATGTCATTTTCAGACAAAATTTTAGTCTTCACGGGTAAGCGTTATCTTAGGAATTCATCACCAACTTAATTAATATCTAAGATAATTTCATGAGGAATCTTAAATACTCAAAGAGTAGTAGAAGGAAAATTCTACAACTTCTAGAATGAAGTAGTTGAGAAATAACTCACTAGATCCTTCCATCACTAATAACACTTTTGAGATGTATGTGTACTCAAGTAAATAGTGAGTGCTCAAGCAAGCAAGAAGTGAGTGATCAAGTGAGAAATAGAGAGTGCAACAAAGAGAGTTGGCAGAGTGTGACTGCAAGAAAAATTAGGTGTAAGAATTGTAAGACCGAAGCTAGTCCTTACCTTGCAATAATAAAATTCAAATTGTGAGCAACCAATTGTGGTCAACAATTTTCAACAAGTGGTATCAGAGTCTAGTGGATCAAGAGCGAGGTAGCAACTCAAAGGAGATCCTACAAGCTACTGTCGGAGGCTATAAGTCCAAAGGCACTAATCAATGACAGATTTTGCTAGCACCCTCATCAACGATGAGATGCTCAATGCATGCAACTACGGATCGTGGAGCACAAGGATGCAATATTATTTTCTCGACCAGGAATTATGGGATACCGTTAAAAAAGGGGATATAGTTGGTGGATTAGACACTACACCACCAACAGATGTTGAAGCAACAAAAAGGTGGAAGGTTAATGATGGAAAGGCCATGTATGCTCTCACTGTAACAATTGAAGATGATTGAAGATGAGTTCTTGCGACGGATTAAGAACGCGTAGACACCCACTGAAGTATGTGGCACGTTGACGACAATTTTTACGAAGAAGAACAATGCAAGATTGCAAAGGCTTGAAAATAAGCTTTTGTCGATCTCATAGCAGAACATGGCAATCAATTAATACTTCTGAAAGGTAAAATCTTTATGTCATGAAATATCAAAATTAGATCCAGAGGATGCTATCACAGAGACAAGGATGAGGAGAATCATTGTTGATAGTCTAAGGTCAGAGTATAAAGGCATAATTACGGCCACACGCAGGTGGGCCACATACCCAACTTTATTTGAGTTGAAAAATCTGTTGGCAAATGAAAAAGACTTGGAAAAGCCATTATCAAGTCTTTTTTATTGAAGATGAAGATAAGACGCTCTTTAGCAAAAGACAAGGCTACCAAAAAAGGGGTGAAGAGAGAAGATCACGACCAAGGGGAGACTAGAAGAATCAACATCAAAGGAGCCATCGAGCCAACAAGCAGGCAAACTAAGGTTACAACAACCGACTAAGGGACAAGTGCTACAATTGCGAAAAGAAAGGCCACTATGCCAGAGACTGTTGGTACCTGAAAGTTGAAGGTAACATAGCCACTTCTAAACAAGCAAGTTGAGGAAGAAGTTTGGGATTTTGAGACCTCTTATGCGGTTGAAGAAAGCAATCAACATGAAGAGCTTGTCACATCTTACTCCGGCGAAGAAAAGGAGCTTGCACTTGTAATTGTTAGTGAGAAATTGGTCGGTTATGAACATGCTTGGATCATTGATTCAGGATGCTCCAATCACATGATCAGTGATAAGAAAAAGCTTATCAACATGAGTGAATGTAAAGGCGGTCGAATAGTGGTGACGACAAATAATTCAAGAATGCCAATAACTCATATTGGCAAGACGGTGTTCGTGCCTCATCACAACTCAAGACAAGTGCAACTTCAAAATGTATACCATGTTCCGGCCTTTCGGGTATGAAGAACTTATTGTCTATGTCACAACTAACAACCTCAGGCAACTATGTCATGTTTGGGCTGAATGATGCAAAAGTATATCGAGATTTGAAAGTTGCAGGCTCGCCAATCATGGAGGGAAGAAGATTAGAATTAATTTATGTCATGTCATCCAAGGAAACTTATGTGGAGAAGACTCGGAGTAAAGAAACAACTGATCTATGTCACGTGAGCTACAACAAACTAAAAATCATGATGCAACGGTTAAAATTAAAAGGCATTCCCCAGCTTGAGATTAAAGGAGACGCTATATGTGCTGGATGCCAATATGGGGAAGCACATCAATTTTCCTATGGAGAATCAAAATATCACAAATATATAGATGCAACATTAGCAGAGGTGGTCAAGATAAAAAAGACTACCACTACCTTGGAAGAAGCTTCAAAGAGTAGTGAGTGGACAAAGTGAAGGAAGAGATTCACAAAAGGCTTGGACTTCATGCTGTTTGCAACATTTTAGGAATCGCTCACAATGGACACAAAGAACAAATTAAGTTGGTGCTAAGGAGGAGTGTTAAGAATTCATCACTAACTTAATTAATATATGAGATACTTCATGAGGAATCTAGAATATTCAAAGAGTAGTAGAGAATTGGGAAAGAACTCTACAATTGACATTCTAGAGTAGTTCTAGAAGTGTAGTTCTAGATAAGGCAAATAAAGAAAAATCTAGAACCTCTAATGAAGTAGTTGAAAAATAACTCACTGATCCTTCCATTACCACCTATAAATATAGGTTGTTCATTTGAGATGTATCTGCACTCAAGCAAAGGGTGAGTGCTCAAGCAGGCAAGAAGTGAATGATCAAGTGAGAAATAAGATAGTGCAACAAAGAGAGTTATTAGAGTGCGTGTGTAAGAAAAATAGGGTGTAAGAATTGTAAGGACGAAATTGGTCCTTACCATGCAATAACAAAATTCAAGTTGTGAGCAACCAATTGTGCTCAAGAATTTTCAACATATTCAGCGTAGTTTTAACATACCTACTAGTACCAGGACTCGGTAGTTTCTCAGTTAGTCCGATGGACGGCTAATCAGTTGTTTACACGTTGAGCTTCCCATTATCAAAGATTGGTTGCAAAATGGCCCTACTCAATTGATTGGTTTTAATAGATGTAAGAAAGGTGCATGACTCCCTTGCATATCCTGATGGCTACTTGCTACGACACCTATTCCGTGAATAATTTAAGTTGGGTTGCTAATGGATAAATTTGCTAAACATAGTGATTTTTGGGAATTCACCTTCGAGTAAATAATCAGATCCGAGACACCATTGAGCTTTTTTTGATGTCCATGAATATCATGCCAAAGCATCTTCTTGTATCATATCTAATAGGGTCCATAAGAAGTGATCCCATCCTTCATATCAGGTTTGTATAAAAACCAAAATCTTGGGCTATCAATATGTCACAGCAACTCAAAAAATAAAGGAGGACCACCAAGATATGTGTGGCAATGTAGAGACTGGCGTTTTGTCGAAACGGCTATTTGGATGGTTATTTTGACATCTGAATATCTCAGGAGAACAAAAACATTAATTGGTGTTTTCCTTGTAAAGAGACTTGGGAAGACACAACTCTTGTTGCTACATTGCAAAAATAGTATCTGAACCGTCAATTTTTATGCTTAATCATAGAAATTGCCTAGATGTGGAGTTAGAGAGGGGAAGGCACGAGGACAGTAGCTTCTCAGTTCATTAGTCCTACGGAGTGCTAATCAAATGCTTACACGTTGACTTCCCATAAATACAGATTGGTTGCTTTGCTACTCAATTGCTTGGTTTTAGTGGATGTAAAAAGGTGCATGGCTCCCCTGTATAACCTGATGACCACTTACTGTTATTTAGCCTAAAATTCATTTAGTAGGTCAATCAATTAAATTGTTAATAATGAGGTCACAAGCAACATAACTAATCCAAATTGTGTTGATTCCTTGGCGATGCAAGTATAATGAAACCTATGATATGGATAGCAAAGCAAACAATCGAAGTGAGATAATTGAGAAAGTAAGAGACAAATGAATTCTTATTGATTCTCCTGGCTCAGATGATGAAAATCTCTGAAGATCATTCATGAACAACAAAAATTGACAGAAAATAAGAGTAAACTCATGTGTAATTAAGTGAAATTAGAGGGTTAAAATAGTGAAGAAGTGGGAGAATTAATTGGATAGTTAATGGTAACTGCTTCTACGATCCTCGCCCCGTTTCAACTATTACATGGGTTAACGGTTCCATTGCGTGTGCTTGGGATAGAAGTTTTGTATAAATGTATCGCGATGCTATTAAGTTCTTAGGTCTTCCGGTTACGTCATATGGTTTAACTGAGGGAGAGTCGAGGCATGAAAGAACTTATCTATGATCTGCTTATTTCATGTGGCAGAACAACTCATAAATAAAGGACCCCTATCAAGGTACATGTGGCAATGCAATGATTTTTTTTTTTTTAAAAAAAAACAGCTACTTGAGTGGCTATTTTAACATATGAAAATCTCAGGAGGGCATGACACATTGGTGTTGATAAAAGAACCTGACTGGAGTCAGTTTTGTGTTCAATTTCTCGGTTGGAAGGATTTCTTTTTGCCATCTGTCTTTCCCTTCTCTCTCTTCTCTTAGCAAAGGTAGCTCAGGGACTGCAGTTAGTTGCTTCCCTTGTAGTCACAAACGCTCTTGTTGCTACATTGCAAAATAGTATCTAAACTGTTGAATTTCGTGCTCAATCTTAGAAATTACCTAGATCATGACGAGTATAGTCAAGGAACTGATGTGGAATTAAATAGGAAAACATGTTGTGAAGTGAACAATTTTGAGAGACAAGCATATGATCCTTTGAGCACCCAAGGGTGTGGCTTAGCAGTCAATCAAGTGAGTGGAGAACTATGAGGTCTCAGAGTCAAATTCTAGCTAGGCGAAAACATAATTTCTTCCCATCTGTCAAACCTTGGTGAACAAAGTTACATGGTACTTGTGCTGGTGGAAGGTTGCAGGTACCTGTTGAAATTAGTTGTGGTGTGCGCACCATGGATATGAAAAAAATTGTATGATCCTTTGAGGAAAGAAAGATTCCTTTCAAGTAAATATTTAGCATTTTTTTTTGGTATGTTGTCAGGGGTACCCAGTCTCTTTGAACTTGATAGATGATTAGATATCTCGTCATGAAGAGCAACACATTGGTACGGCTCCTTATGAGTTGTGTACCTCTTATACACAAGTTTATCTCCTTCTCGATAAATGAAATACTAGTTATCAATGCGATGCACATGCATTTAGCCTGTCTTTTTGTCGATTTATCTAATTAAAGCATATTAATTGGTGCACTTGAATTTATTCTTTGGATGATCTGGTGACGCTCGGGAGGTATCTTAGGTTGAGAAGCTGAAGGTAACTATGTCTGCGAAAATAATTATGATCCTCAAAGTATAGATAAGAAATATGGCGGGTATAGCACATATAACAAAAAGGTTTCCTACGAGCCTCGTTAGATTCAGCTGAATTATAAGGTGATAATGAATAAAATAGAAAGACATGAAGTCTGTTCCTTAGCCTAGTCCGCATCCATAGTTGATGCAACTCCATTACAACGCCTCACTATACGTTCATTTTTGTTGTATTTGAAAATTAATTAACAATTAAAAGATGTCATGCTCTGAGGAGAATTTCCATGCTCTAGTATAGATATAGGTCTTGGCTCACAAGCATCGATCTTGGTAAACAAAAGGCATAATACATAAACAAACACTCAAACTTGGCCTCAATTGGCAATTAAGCACTCCAACTTTGAGAGTGCACATCTAGACACCTCAACTCGTATCCACGGTGTCTCGTGGACACCCGACGCTGACGTAGCACATAAATTTTGGAGGTCTCTAGATGATTATTTAATAAGTTGGAGTGTTCAACTGACACAGCGGAGACGAGTTGACACCATATCATGCTCTAGTAGTAGACATGGTTCTCCTATGTGAGCCTTGTCTTCAGTTGCTTTTAACCGACAAATCTGGCTGTATTTGGTAGTCCCTAAGCATCAGACTTGCACATCTGAATGGTGAATTTCTTATTTTGATTTATACATATGTTAACAATACCAAGACTACATACACTGATACACCAGCATATCCAGAAAAAAATAATCATAATATCTCATTTGTTATTCTCAGGATCACTACAGTGATATCTGATCTAGATCTGAAGAATTTGATTGACGACATAAATAAGAAATTTCAAGCTAATGAGAAATGGGAAGATGTCATTAACCGGAGAACAGATCGTCTTTCCTACTGTGCACGGTGTTGTAAACCGAAGGTGCTTGCTCAGTTTCTCTCTTTATGTACTGTGTTCTTACAATTATAGCGGTCTCTGTGCTTTTATCTCTTAGGGACTTGCTGAATTGCCTATTTTCTCAGAATTCAGAATAGTAAGCATATTTTATGCTTAATGGCTGAACCTATTAATAAACTGGACTTGTAAAGAAGCAGAAGCGTGTTCATTAGGTGAACTATTAATCACAGAAGTGACTCCTTTTAACTTATGTTAATGTACTTATGTACCTTTGAAACTCTTAAAAGAAAATGGAGTAACCCACTGCAGGCAGTGCTCCCATTGATACTTCTAAAGGATCTAAAGTGACTGGAATGGGGTCAAAGGACAGAGTACAACACTTGCAAACCTGTATGCGCGTGCTTTTACATATGCATGAGCACTTGTATCCACAGCTGTGCAATAAATGATGTCACGGTTTCACCTTATGTTTAATGTTCTTTGTATTACGTTTAGTGTACAAAGTATGATTGTCTTATTTTAAATGTATTATTTATTAGTTCTTATTGCTGTATAGTTTATCGAAGAAAAGTTACTACTATCTGTATCAATAATGAGGTAATAATTCCTGGGTTTCATCTCTTCTGTGCTGCAGGATGCGCCTCTTAAATATCTAAGTGTCACTGTATTTGAGAATTGCTCTGTTGAGATGCTAAGAGATTTTTACATGGACAATGATTTCCGGAAAATTTGGGACAAAACCTTGATTGAGCATAAGCAGTTGCAGGTGGATACAAGCAGTGGAACTGAAATTGGCCTCATGATAAAAAAGTTCCCACTATTGACTCCAAGAGAGTACGTATTAGCTTGGAGAGTGTGGGAAGGCAATGATGGATCCTTCTACTGTTTTACCAAGGTACTTAATAAAGTTTGACATTGTTGGACATCAAGCTCTCGTAGAGCTGACTCTCCCAACTCAACTCTCTCGAGATATCTTCTCGATGGTGCAATATCTCCTGTTAAATAAATTTTGCAGTTAGAACTTGTTTAGAAAGAAGGTCCTTTCCGAAAGAGCTCCTTTAAATTACCTTGGATGGAAAAATTCTTCTGATGGGTCTGGACCCCGACCCCCCCCCCCCCCCCCCCGGGAATAAACCCAAAAAAGTAAAAGAGATAAAAGGAAGAAGCGATTGGTGTTCTCACATAAGGTTATTTACGTAAGTTTGCATCATTCATGTGTGGCAACTCATAATTGTATCTATTCTTGTTTCAATTTGCCTTTTACATATCTTGGTTTATGTATGCTAAAATTTTGGCGTTTTACTGGTAGGAATGTGAATATCCTTTGGCACAAAGAAGGAAGAAGTATGTCAGAGTTGGGCTCTTTAGATCTGGTTGGAGAATCAAGAAAGGCATGTTTTCGATTCGTTCCTTGTTATTATTTCTCCTTGTGCGGAAAAACTGATTTAAGCATGTCATGACAGCATATACATAGTTGGAATCATTACTGGTAGCATTTTGTGAATTTGTTGGAATCATTACTGGTAGCATTTTGTGAATTTGTCATAATGCTTCCAGCGTAGTGCAGTACTGAGTTGTTTCCTTGTGAATTTTCTTTCAGTTTCTGGTAGGAATGCCTGTGAGATCCAAATGGTACACCAAGAAGATGCTGGTCTGAATGTTGAAATGGCAAAACTAGCCTTTGCAAAGGGCATATGGAGCTATGTCTGTAAAATGGATAATGCCCTTCGCCAATACTCTGCCCTTGACCATTCTCAATTGACTTCAGGTGTGAGTGCCGTCACGTTAATTCAAAAGGTGAGAGCTGTGCTTCTTTTAAAGTTCTTAATGGGACTTTCACTATTCTTTTTGTTAAGAAATGGAAAGTTCAGTAAACTAGATACATAAAAAACACAAACTTAACAGTGGCAGAAACAAGAAGCATTTTCCTTCTCAAAGTCATTTTTCTCCCTTGAGGAAAGGGGCAAATACTCCTCAAACTTTGCAATTTAGAGCGGATACACCCCTCGTTGAAAGGTAGTACATATATACCCCGCCAACTAACAAATGGTGCATATTTAGCATTTACCCTTTTCATTATCAAACCTATATTTACTGAATTAAAAAAATAAAAATCCAATTTCTCTTCTACTTGATCATAAAATGGGTTTGGGTCGGGTCTGAATAAAAGAGGGATTGATTTTTTTTTAGTTGGGTCGGGTTTGGAGGGATAAAAAATGTTTGAAGTAATTTTTTAAAGCCACGTGACATTTTTGGAATTAGAAACCAGTTCTAAGATTTTTTAATTCAGTTTGTTAACGAAAAGGGTAAATAGACGGCGCGGGTACATGCACCGTTTTTTAACGAGGGGTATATCCGCTCTAAATCGCAAAGTTGAGGGGTATATTTGCCCTTTTTAGTGTGCTGGTATTATTGCATACATGTATTAATTAGCGTTCCCAATATGAGTAGAATAATGTATGATCTGGATGAAACGTAGTGCCAGTTTTCTACCCTAAATGCTTTGTCTGCTTGACACGATTTTTTGATCCTCCCTTTCAAATGAAGGTTCCACTTGGGTTAGACACCTTAGACCACACAAGGAGCTTACTCAATCCAGAAACCTGCGCAAGTAGTAACTATTGCTTGGGAGTGTCACGTGAATGCAATGTGAGGGGACAAAGAAACGAGCCATCAAACAATGTGGTGCCGAATATACTAATGCTCCTGGGTGGTGCAATCTGCATGTCTAGAGGGTTCTCTAACTTGGGATCAAAGGTTGCCATGGCATGTATCCTGAGTAAGCTTGTGAAGCGCAATGCTTTGAGAAGCAAAAGCCAACAGAGATTTAGCCAGATAGAGGTTCAGACCCGCGAAGAATGTAAGATGATACGTGAAGATGAGCTCCAGTGCGGCTGCTCAAGTGTCCCCTCTTGAGTAGGATTGCAGCTGTGCATATTTATATGTGCATACCGCTCTAATCTTCATTGCTACCTGTCGTCGTTTAATACATAATTACATCAAAATGTATTTTTGGATGTTTTAAGTTCCTATGAAAAGAAGGGTTATATTTTGGAATTAATAGCATGTTTGATCAAGCTTTTGAAAATGTCTAAAAATATTTATTTAAGAAAACAACACTTTTTTTAAGAGAATTGAAGGCGTTAAGAACACTTGTTTCAGGGAATTGAAGGTACAACAAGTAAATTGACCCGCGCTTTGTGCGGTCGTGAGAGAAAATCAAAATATTTCTATTAGT
Source organism: Jaltomata sinuosa (assembly GCA_003996215.1). Lineage (NCBI taxonomy): Eukaryota > Viridiplantae > Streptophyta > Magnoliopsida > Solanales > Solanaceae > Jaltomata > Jaltomata sinuosa. The sequence goes on along the minus strand of QJPP01002985.1, from coordinate 40,562 downwards.
TTTTATATTAAAAAAAATATCGATATTCATTAATCAAATATCTTTTTGTAATCATCATTTATTTGAATTAGAGAAAATATTTGTTGTACCGTCACTAAGACGTAATTTAATTTCTATTTTTTGTTTGGACAAATTTGGATATACTTGTTCTTTTGGAAACAGAATTTGTAACATTTCGCTAAATTCTAATATTGTTGAAATTGGTATTCTAATTGGTATTCATATAACATGGACGACTGTTTCGGCGAGTCCCACTCAATTTTTTTTTATATTCTTTTTCATTTTAATTTATTTGTCTTACGTTAAAAGTATTACAAATCACAATGATTAACAATTAATTATATATTTGAAAATTATATTAAAAGTATTATAAATCACAAAAAAATAAATATATTAAAAGTATTATAAATCAAAATAATTAACAACTTAAAATATTATTATATGAATTTCATTGATCTGAATAAAATAATATATGCATATCTAAATCAGGTATATCTTAAAATTTTTGAGTATCAATATTGGGCCCGTGCTTAGCACGGGCATACCTGCTTCGGCGGGTCCCACTCCAATTTTTTTTATACTCTTCTCGTTTTAATTTATTTATCTTACATTAACAATAACTAACAATTAATTATATATTTGAAAATTACATTAAAAATATTATAAATCACAATAAGAAATTACATTAAAAATATTATAAATCACAAAAATTAACAACTTAAAATATTTTTATATGAATTTCATTGATCTAAATAAAATAAATATATGAATATCTAAATTAGAAATATCTTAAATTTTTTAAGTATGAACATTGGGCCCGTGCTTAGCACCGGTAACAACTTCTAGTTATATTATATTAGACAATCAAAGCTCAGGTAACAATGAAAACCTTGTAATATAATCAAGAATAAAAGAACAATAATATAAAAAAGAAATATAGAAAAGCTATGAGAGATCAAGAGATAAAGCTTTTCTTATTCTTTCGAGTGTTTTTCAAATATCTTCAAATATATACGATGTAATCCTTAATACCTCTATTTATAGTATTACATAGAGGTAGACAAATAGAATGTCATAAGCATGACATTAAGGGGGAGATAATGGAGAAGGTTATCAAAGTGTAAGGTTGCAAAATTAGTGGTGATGAATAGAGAAGGTTATCTTCATAATTGAGGAAAGTAATAGGGATATGTCTCGTTAAAATTTTACAAGGAAAAATCTTGTGGAAAAAAAATTCTAGTGAAGAAAAAAGAGTACATATATCTTGTAATACTCGTTGTTTGTTGTTTCGTTAAAAACTTTGCCAGAAAAAATCATTGAGACAAAACCTAGGCCAAGAAAAAAAAAGTGCAACACATATTTGACTCCCCCTGAATCCTGATGCAAACATCATTTAATTTCTTGGAGACGACGCATTTCAAACTTGAATACCAGCTTCTCAAATTTTGATGTTGGCAGAATCTTTGTCAACCAAATCATATTCATGAAGATGTTGCATCCTTGAGCTCATCCTGATATATCATTTTCTTGTCTCTTGAATATGTTGAGCCTTTGAACTCAGTAAAATATATTCTTGACAATCATTATATTTGTGATCTTGTCGTCGCAGACAAATTGCACATTCGACTTGTTCGTAGCAACAATCAAGTAACAAAAACTTCTCTTTTCATGAAAATAAAATTAATTGTCTTATAAAATATGATAGTATGACAATACCTTCACATGCAAATACATAACTTATGTGCGATCAAGCATTATATAGATCAAATAATCTCTGCATTTGCATAACCAACAATTTCTTGACAATATTGGTTAGAAATAATAAATTCATACTAATATTTGATCTCACTCAAATATCTTCATATAAAATTGAGATTATATCTTGCTTGCATAATAATAAGAATATTATCTCGTGGATAATAGTAGCAGAATATATAAGTGCATCAACTGCACTAAGACATAGTTTGTTCTAACTATTTTAATGAGATCAAAATTAATTTTTCTTTATGTTAAGCGGTATTACAATCATTAGGGTACTATTCAATGGAATCGCTTTAAAACATTTTAAATCCTTCAAGAATTTTCATATAATATTCATTGTCTAGCTAGATATGACAATCATTCATCATACATAATCAAGTTTTTCATCTATTGCAGACTGAAAGAAACCTTATTGCATCCACCATAGGAGAACACATCTCCATCCAATAATGCCAAGACTTTTACGAAAAATCTTTATGCCACAAGGCACAAGTCATAATTTATATTTTACGATTTTACTTTTCGCATAATAATTTATTTGTACCCCACTAACATCATACCTTGATCGTTGGACTATAAGTCCAAAACATCACTTTTTCAAGTGAAACAAAATATACTTGAATCATGTATTTTAATTTAGCCAATTATTTATCTGTCCACATTTTTGATAGATTTGAATTCAAGATCCTCATCACCATTTATAATGTTAAGCGTTACATTATATCAAAAATACCATCTACGATCATTTTGATATCAATTCTAATACGACATAACTTATCGAGATATCTTCATTTTTCGTTGTTTTCAGGTACCTGAACCTTTGCCAAGGTTTTATGAAGTGTTATGCCATGATGTTTTTTTAAAACACTTGCCTCATTATCATGACCATTTTGATCATGTGCTCCTCTCCTTCTTTAAGAAGTTTAACATTTGAAACCGATTGGTCTATCATGCTTCAGGCATGTCATAGACTTTGTCCTCAAAGACTTTATATTGGAGCATTTATAGCTGAATTATAACATAGGGTCAACAAATACATCTGACACATTTTTATTTCGGACCTCATTTTAATTGAAAAAACCTATGTTTGCCTCTCTGAACCAACGCACATTATTTAATAGATCGTCATGAATGAGCTCAAAAAGTTTTGGCCAAAAAATCACCGAATGCACATATCACACAAAATTCTTGAACTAACACATACGGAAGAATGAAAAAATCTCCACTTCCTGTTCTGGGCCTCATTTCGCCTGAAAATAACCTACGTTTGCCTCTCCAAACTAACACACATCATTTAATAGGTCATTTCGAACGCTCTCGAAAAATTTCATCCAAGAAATCACTGAATGCACATATCACAAAAAATTATCGAACGCACATATCACATAAAATTCATAGACTAACACACAAAAAAAATGAAAAAATCTCTGTTTCTTATTTTGAGCCTCATTTTGACTATAAAAAATCTACGTTTGTCTCTTTGAACCAATGCGTATCATTCAATAGATCGTCACAGATGCTCCCAAAAAAATACGGCCAAAAAATTATCGAACGCACATATCACATGAAATTCATGGACTAACACACAAAAAAAAGAAGAGAAAATATCAATTTTCTTTTTCGAGCCTCATTTTAACTAGAAAAAAATCTACGTTAGCCTCTCTGAACCAATACGCGTTATTTAATAGGTCGTCACAGATGCTCCCGAAAAATTTCATTGGTAACATTGAAAGAAAGGGTAAGGGGTAGGAATAAACTTTTTTAGGTCTTGCTCTACTAAAGTAGTCAGCCAGTTACTGCGATTGATTGGGGAGAGACTGCTAGTCTAACTGCCGGTACGGGTATGCTAATAGATAGAGGATCTTCCAGTCCTAGAATAAGAAAGTAGCTTGTCTGCCGTACTGGCTGCTTCATTGAATGTGTCGATCTGCATACTATATAAGGAGTTGATTTGCATCATTGTCTGGCAGTTAGCTAAGCGAGAAGCTGTGATCGAGAAAGCCCCGCCCAGTAGTGCCTCTACTCTACTAGTCCTAGTACTAGATACTAGATAGACAGGCCGGTCACCGGTGGCATAAGATCCTTCTCTGCTTGTCTAACTCAAGCCAGATAACAGCAATCACTCGAAATAGTCATGGAACACATGCAAGTCCAGATTGAAAGATAAGGAAGGCAAGTCAAAGCGAAAAGAAAGCCTTAGCCGGAGCAGTAGCCAGAGAAGCAAGAGCAACAAGGCTAAAAGTGGTCTCAGGCATTCCAACTGCATGAACTCCAATCTTATCTATGTCACAGGTTTGATGATCGCTAACGCACACAAAACCAATCTCATAACTTTTTTTGCAGGCAGAAGGAAAGAGAAAACGAGCGAAACGAAGTGGAGCGAGGGGGAGCGGGGATCTACTTGGAATTGACTGTCAGTGAATCCTAAGGTTGACGAAATATCTAATCCTCATTTTCCCTGTCTGGTGAGGTCTTCCGCTGCCCCTTTCCGCTTTACGCAATAGCACGCTCCGAAGTAAGCAGGCTTCGCCCCCTGTGAACATATTTTCTTAATGTATTAAAGAGGGCCTCTCTAACCGGTGAAAAGTGGTGGGTGTCCACTAACGGCCATTCCTGGCTCGGCTCCGATAACGCAATTACGGGAGGAGTCGGTAGTTGGGCACTGGATCCCTTCGGACCTGGAGAATGTGTGACGCTCATCGAAGCCCTATTCTGTGTATATTCAGGAACAGGGCTATCAAATGGTTGACTGCGAAACCCATCAGGAAAATTGTATACTATTACGATGCCCTCGATCGGCGATCGTTCAATGGACTACTTTTGCTGGAAGACGAGTTGACTTCACAAAGCAGAAAATGCCTCGGATATTCCATTAACGGTTACCTAGCCCAGGAAAGGAAGTTCCAGCACTGCTGGGTAGAAAGACATGATGGCATGAAACTCGATTACGTACGCTGATTGTTCGTCCACTTCAAACGCTCAAAACAGACCATTTTCCTTGTGAAATGGGGACTTTTGGTCATTCGAATGACTACTCTTATCCGAAAAAGGTACTACATCGGAGGTCGGCCAACTGGGACCTCCACCGCCCCCCATTGTGCCACCAAAAGAGCTTCCCTATCTAAGGCAAAGGGCCAAGTGTGTGCCACGAGTGCTCTATCTTCGAAAAGGCAGAATGCTGTTATAGAATCCGCTATTTTTGGAATAGAATAAGCTTTGTGTCCTAACCAGATGTCGTGGGGCGATAAGGGATGCTTTATCTAAACTAGGCAGGAGAACTTGGCTAACTTTCCTACTCTGATAGCATCTCTGAACGGCAGGTTGACCGCTCAGTGATAAAGGAGGTAGGGGTGCAGAGATAGCCAGGAGGTTTGCCTAGAAGCAGCCACCCTTGAAAGAGTGCATAGCTCACTGATCGAGCGCACTTGCGCCGAAGATGAACGGGGCTAAGCGATCTGCCGAAGCTGTGGGATGTAAAAATACATCGGTAGGGGAGCGTTCCGCCTTAGAGAGAAGCCTCCGCGCGAGCGGTGGTGGATGAAGCGGAAGCGAGAATGTCGGCTTGAGTAACGCAAACATTGGTGAGAATCCAATGCCCCAAAAACCTAAGGGTTCCTCCACAAGGTTCGTCCACGGAGGGTGAGTCAGGGCCTAAGATCAGGCCAAAAGGCGTAGTCGATGGACAACAGGTGAATAATCCTGTACTACCCCTTATTAGTACCGAGGGACGGAGGAGGCTAGGTTAGCTGAAAGATGGTTATCGGTTCAAGAACGTAAGGTGTCCCTGCTTTTTCAGGGTAAGAAAGGGTAGAGAAAATGCCTCGAGACAATGTTCGAATACCAAGCGCTACGGCGCTGAAGTAACCCATGCCATACTCCCAGGAAAAGCTCGAACGACTTTGAGCAAGAGGGTACCTGTACCCAAAACCTACACAGGTAGGTAGGTAGAGAATACCTAGGGGCGCGAGACAACTCTCTCTAAGGAACTCGGCAAAAGTCTTGCTTAGGACTGGACAACTTTTAGGTTATTACGCCTCTTGGGACCACAATAAATAAGGGAAAGTCAACTGTTGCCTCTAAAAGGGCCCGGATACCGCCTAAACCAGTGCAAGGTAGTATTCCCCGATACTCACCTCAGCCTCTCTGGCGGCATTAGTTACCAGATTCATTCAGTGACAGCCTTAGGATAAGGAAGTCCCTTATTTTCATTTAAGAAATAGACGGCCACTCTCTCTCTTACTTTCTTTCATTTAGTTAGGCGTGGTAAAGGATCTCTCTCTAAAGAGACTCTTCACCTACTCAATTGGATTTCAAGCATTCTCATTCAATGTCAATGCTGCCTTCTTTTTTTTTCAAAATTCCTTTCCTTAAGGTCAAGTTTCAGCTCCTTTCTTTCTACTAGTTCTTACATAAGCAATTTGCAGGAAGTAAATGAATTCCTTCCGAAATCCACTCCTGAAGTCACATCTTTCAGTACTGGGACTGAATAAAAAATGTTGATTGTTTCTCTCCTGTATCTTCCCAAAGGAAAAAAGATCTCTGAGAGTTGTTTCCTGAATCCGAGAAAGAGTACTTGGGTTCTCCCAATAACTAAAAAGTGTAGCATGCCTGAATCTAACTGGGGTTCGCATTGGTGGAGGAACTGGATCGGAAAAAAGAGGGATTCTAGTTGTAAGATATCTAATGAAACCGTCGCTGGAATTGAGATCTTATTCAAAGAGAAAGATCTCAATTATCTGGAGTTTCTTTTTGTATATTATATGGATGATCCGATCCGCAAGGACCATGATTGGGAATTGTTTGATCGTCTTTCTCTGAGGAAGAGTCGAAATAGAATCAACTTGAATTCGGGACCGCTATTCAAAATCTTAGTGAAACACTGGATTTCTTATCTCATGTGTGCTTTTCGTGAAAAAATACCAATTGAAGTGGAGGGTTTCTTCAAACAAAAAGGGGCTGGGTCAACTATTCAATCAAATGATATTGAGCATGTTTCCCATCTCTTCTCGAGAAACAAGTGGGCTATTTCTTTGCAAAACTATGCTCAATTTCATATGTGGCAATTCCGCCAAGATCTCTTCGTTAGTTGGGGGAAGAATCCGCCCGAATCGGATTTTTTGAGGAACGTATCGAGAGAGAATTGACTTCCTCCTTTAATAAGATCGGGATGAGGAGTGACCTTTTACTGGACCTCGAGGATTGGCATAAACTTGAAACTGCGTCAGAAGCAAAGAGAGGCAAAATAATCGAATTTATGGAGATCTTGGCCTTTGATGAAGATGAACTGATATACTGACATTCTCTTCCAACTCCGTATCCTAACTCAGGGAAAACTATCTCTAGATGGCAAAGTGAAAAGTCAAATTGATCTGCACATCCCTCTATTCCAATAGAAAATGTTAGCCTTCATCCATGAGATCGGGGTATCACTACCAGTAGGGGCCCACTTCTCTGAATAGACAAAGAGCAGGAAGTAAAGCACCCACCTCTAGGAGGGAAGTTCAGGGATTAGAGTGTGCCTGATTCATATGCAGTTTCTTCTCTGAAAGATGCCCAATCAAGAAGGATGTGCCACCATGCCCGATGGGCAAGAAGCTAGGGCAGTTAAGGAGGGTTATATTAGGTAATCGTATCCGAACTTGAAAGACTTTCCGCGGAATCAGAATCAGATTGGATTGAAGGTAAGGACGGCGAAGCTGGAACATTTTCTATGGTTTTGATTCTCCCTAAGTGGTTAGGTCACTCCTCTTCTCTCCGATTGGGGAAGTCTCCAATTCCCTTACTTCGATTTCCAATGACTCAGTATAATGCTCATTTGACTGTCGCGTAGGTAAAGTGTTTACTGGTCCACCGGGTGAAATGCGACCTTACGTTTTCTTCCGCTTGCTCTGCAGTACGAGCCTCATGCAGAGCCGCGCTCCTTTAATATGATGCGAAGAAGGGGGGCCGGCCTCTTTTCCGTACCAATCCTTATTTACTACTACATCTTTTTTTGGGTGTATAGCTCAGTTGGTAGAGCATTGGGCTTTTAACCTAATGGTCTCAGGTTCAAGCGTACAGGAACTGAGGAAAAAAAAGGGCTCGAACTACAGGGATCTGATACCTGGCTTTCTTGGTATGAGAAGTTGGTTATGTAGGCTGACAACCTTTCCTAGGTTGTTTCAATCAGGCCAAATAATCGATTAGTAGTATGCCTGAGATTGCCATAAGAACTTCCCCCTCTTGAAAACTGACTAATCAAACAAAGGGGCCACTTTTTTTTATGAGGGTAGGGAGTTTGGGTTGGTGTGAAGTGTACCGCACTTTGGGTACAAGATCGGAAATTCCATTCTCTTTTTTACCATCTAAAATCGAAGAAAAGAAAGAAGGGCGAGATAAACAAATAAAGAGCTAACTTTCTTTATTATTATGTAAGATTAGAAGAAAATGAATCGGCACAAGAGCTGCTACAATTGCTTCAGCGGGAGCTGCTGCCGGTATTGGAAATGTTTTCAGTTCCTTAATTCTGTTGCAAGAAATCATTCTTACACGGCCAAGGAAGCATCGGTTTTTAATCTCATTATGACTTGGTCGTTCGGAAGAGCAATTAATTCGATCAGAATAGTGGAATGGAAGTCAGTAAAAGAATTAAATACTTATTTCTTTTCCAATCGCCCCGCGAAGACAGACGCTTGGAAAGGTTCTCGAGATTCTCAATCGCTCTTTTTAGTGGGGAGGAATAGTGTGGGAAGGGAGCGCTGACGACGGAATGCATCATCAATTAAAGGGTCCTCGCCTTGGACTTAGTTGGAAAGGTAGGTGTTCGGCATGTCCCTTGCTTGCGAACTTCTTTAGTAGGGCGGAGGTGCCATTCCTCACATTTACCGTTGTCCCCAGGCTTCACTCTTTCAACACTTGTATACTTTCTAAAGAGTCAGGCATGCCCCTGTCCCTGTCTCCAAGTGTGTGATCCACCGATTCACTGAGTGACTTTATCTTACCGCTGCGCTGGAGTCCCTATCTTTTAAAGGGTTGGTGTGGCAGACTTCCCCCTTGTTTGCCGATTGATGGTCGTATCCCATCGTATTCACGTATCAATGCGTAAGTGGTCATATAATAGTTGCGTCGTTGCGCCTAAATTCTTATGGCCGAAGGTTTCCGGTGTGTCGTACTAGCCTACTGGTATACAAGAACACCGTGCTCTAGGTTGGTTAAGCCTATGAGCATAAAGAAGGAAGTCTGCACCAGCCCTCTAGCAAACCAAAAGGCAAGGAACTTCTTTCACTAGTATAGTATCGGGAACATGCCTAGAAGAGGATTTCATAATTCCAGAGGCGCCCAGCCATCCTTACTTCATCTTCACTTCATCCTTATACACCTGCTGGGGAGCTTCTACGTGAACATTTCTAACAGTGGTTTCTCCTCTAACAGTTAAGTAACTAGCACTGGTTATTCCAGCAAGAGCTCTTACTCTAACAGAACTAGTACCGTCAACTCCAATTGTAGCAGCGGGAATGTCTTCACCACCAGATATTGCATTAAGAGCTTCTATTGCATCAACGGTGGAAATGGAGAGCAGGCTCAGAATATAATAGCTTGAACCGTTTAGGCTCTTTGCACCTAAATAAATAGTAGACACAAAATAAGACGTGAAACTTATAGAGTCGTAGCCTTCTAAGACTTTCTTCTCCAACTCACTCAATCGATAGGTTGAGGCAATCAACTGGAAATCGACCAAAAGGACCTGTCAAGCCTTAGAAGTCAAAGCATGCATCACATATCATCATGCATAGCTTATTAGCTGTGTTCCGCGCGCCATCCTGGTTCCGGAATTAGAGCGCCCTCTCCTTTTGGATATCCAAAGGAGAGCGGAACTTCAGGCCCGGCTAGCGAGGGATCGCTATTGGATAGAGCCGCGTGAGATACATTATTCAATGGCGAGCCAAGGGTAGTACTATCGCCAGGTTGGACGAGTGGCTATCGTCCAGACATTTCCCCCTCTTTCATCACCTTTGAAAGCGCTTTGTCCCGCCTATCAGAACCGCTTCCACCTCTGGGACTTCGGAGAGCCGCTAAATAATGAGGTTCGGCATCTGCTTGAGAAGGAAGAAGAAAGGTTGGATCCGCTCTTAAAGAAGGCCCGACGATCAAATTCTTGGTGGGAATCATCAACTTTATAATGTTTTAATAACGGCTCACGCTTTCTTAATGATCTTTTTTGATGGTTATGCCGGCGATGATAGGTTGATCTAGTAATTGGTCTGTTCCGATTTTGATAGGTGCGCCTGACATGGCATTTCCACGATTAAATAATATTTCATTCTGGTTGTTGCCTCCAAGTCTCTTGCTCCTATTAAGCTCAGTCTTAGTAGAAGTGGGTAGCGGCACTGGGTGGACGGTCTATCCGCCCTTAAGTGGTATTACCAGCCATTCTGGAGGAGCAGTTGATTTAGCAATTTCTAGTCTTCATCTATCTGGTGTTTCATCCATTTTAGGTTCTATTAATTTTATAACAACTATCTTCAACATGTGTGGACCTGGAATGACTATGCATAGATCACCTCTATTTGTGTGGTCCATTCTAGTGACAACATTCCCACTTTTATTATCACTTCCGGTACTGGCAGGGGCAATTACCATGTTATTAACCAATGATCCAGGAAATAAGATTTTCCTTTTCTTAAAAGAGAAAAAAAACGAAATAGATCCACTTTCTGGATTATTGTCAATTCATAAAAAGCTATTTTTTCAGGGACCGGATAAACTTTGATTTTCGGCTAACCCAGCACCAACTCTTCAATAGATTTCTTGCTGGAGTTCCGTCATTTAAGCCAGGGAGCCCTATTGGAAAAACTAGGTTGAGGGGGAAGATAGAGTCTATTGGGCCAGGTGATGATCCACTTCCTCCTTATAACTCTTATTTGGACAAAGATGGTAAGGTGGCATCGCGACTTCGTTGTCTCATTTTTTCTAGTTTAGGAAAAACTGGAATTTCCTGGCTAAATCTAGTATAGTGGGTCTTGTTCCGATGTGGGAAAAAATCTTTTTAAAATCTCGGCGAAAGAGGACTGAGAACCATAAGGCGAGCGCCAAAACGCTAGCACAAACTGCTCCCACAGACACGCATGATAAGGGGGTGTGGGGACAACCAGGCCACTACTTTTACCAGATATGGGTCCGGACGACCTAAGAGCCCGCCACTAGAACCCAAACCTTAAGAGGCTAAGGTCCAAGGGGGTTTCTGGGCTGGTCTATGATATAAATTCAAAGAAATTCATGCTCTCTTTCCTTCTGGTGTACTTACCCATGGTAAAAACCTTTCCTAAACTCAACTCATGCACTCAGAAAGATCCTTTTGACTTGAGTCCTTCTCTTCCTTCAGAGCTGATGAGCTTGGGATATAGATTCAAAACAGATATGTGTGTGGTCTTCGTGTACCTCCACCTACAGGGCTGACTGTGCCCACCATCATTATATTTGTCTCCCCATCCTACCGGGGTCCGCCTCTTATTCCACATTCCTATACTAATCTAATTTGGATTAAGATTCCAAAATCTCTCAATATATCACGATTACCCTCTATCGTCCAGTCCATGGCCCGATCTTTCTTTTGAAAAAGTCTTGCAAGAGACTTTTAAACAGTTCTTTTTTGGTCTTTCAGGTCCGCTTGCTGAGCCAAATACCGAATCACTAAAAGACTATGCATTACCTACTATGCCAAAAAATGGAGTCAGTTTGCATGCTTGCAGACGCTGACTGAGATTGCTCACAAGTCTCTAGAATGCACTTATTATATTATTACATTGATGATTGATGATACGAAAGGGTTGCAGAGAGTAGTAGACATAAGGGACTACCGCTAGCGGTAGCAACTGCTGAGGAGAGTAGGTCTGAGACTAATCTGCTAGCACGGATCAGGCCTCTTAGTTAAGCTGACGTAACGGCTTCCGCTAAGATACTCCTCATTTTCGGATAGAAAAGTGAAGTGAAAGATAAAAGTAGCGAGAGGATCTTTCTCCAATAGCCTGCCCCGAATGCCTTATCCGGCCCTCGATATGGCGAGCTTGAATGATCGATGGTGAATACAGTCTCGCAACTTACCCATCAACCTTGCCAATAGGTTATTCATAGAAGGGGTTGGTTAACTGCCTATAATAGAAGTATGAAACGGTAGGCTTCCTCCTCCTCCTTCTCCTGACGGATAGGATCCTCCTTGGTCCTTTTTACATAACACTCTCGGCCGCCCAAGAGGACTGGCTATCATTTTCTTTACTTACGCAATTTCTTTCAAGGCAAAGAAAAAGATCTACCTTGGCAATGAACACGTCATTGACTGATAGTTTCATTGCATGGAATTCCACACTCAATTGTCAGCGACTGGGGACCCGGTCTTCATTAGCAATTTATGGCATGAGCTCTTTCGTTTACAAGGGACACAATTTAACATGAGTACTGCTTTACACTCTTTTCCGGGGTGGGGCTTCTTATACCTAAACGCAGTAGGCCCTGTGAATAGTCGAACAAATGAGAGGTTGTCGACGAAGGGGTCAAAGGTTGCGCTTGCGATAATCCGAAGGTTGCGCAAGACCGGCCGGGGTCTAACTAGAATTTCATTCCAATCTCGATATTGTTGGAATTGGTCTCGAAGAAGCGATTGCCCGCGAAAGCCGTAGCCCTTTAATTGCTTAGGGGAATCGGTCTTCTTTAGTCAAAGTTTTTTCTATTCTTTTGCTCCATTTTTAGTAAAATAGTGAAGGATATTCCATTAGTAATGAAAAAGGGGTGAAGGGGATCCATATATGTTGTTCAGGTCGATTAGAAGGTCTACTCATTTGCCTTCAATCCTGCCTTTTGAGGAAGAGGCCGCTAAGGAAGGCCTTCCAACCATAATGCCTCCATGGACGGGCGGCGTGCTCCATTCTTAGTATTGCACTGTCAGTCCCGCATGAGTAGAGGCGCGCCGGCAAGCGACCGGAATGATTGCAACGAGACACACCAACACCACTACTTAGAGGTGGAAAGGGGGGCGGTCGGAGAATGATAGAGCAATCACGCCTTGCTCCCTCCTGACATCTATTGGGAGGGAACCTCCTTTCAGAGTGTGATTCATCATTTCCAATGCGGTTAATTGCTATTAGGCTTATTAGGAAAGTTCCCCTCTGCCTATGCAGTTAGGCAAATCTAGCTCTCCGACGAGCTAGAACACGGGTGGAGCCTATCAATCCGATTTCATAACTAGTTGGTACGTTCGAATAATAAAAAGAAGTTCTCTTTCTAATCCTATTTAGATTCTGTCGGGTGAATACAATCAAATACAATCAAACAAAATCCAATTCTGCTGCAAAAATTCAAATTCAAAAATGAAATAGGTCCTCTAGATGCCTTATAACCGTCCTTTTTGCCCATTCCCGCTTATGCGTACTTCATGGATGATAGGCCTACAGACGCTTGAGGCCCCGGAATAGCCTTGCTTTCACGTTCCCCCTCTTTCCTTAGATCAGGTTAGCACTTATGCTGCTTCACACAACTATATTCAATCAATTGAGTAGAGAGGGCAATTGAATCAGTCGTCATCCTTCGCTCTTGTGCTAAAGGCTCTCTTACCACAGGTCGCCATTCCATCCTTTTTCGAAAAGGTAGATTCTTTTCTCCTCGATTCATCGAGATTTCAAGTTGATGGAACTGCATCGGAAAGGGCATCCGATCTCTCTTTTATGGGCTCTTTCCCTCGTATCTAACCTATCCGAGTAAGCCCTCCCAAGCGGACAAAGAGGTGGATCATCTGATCTTGAAATAGGTCAATAGGTTAAATTTTTCACAGTCATTTCAATCTTTTTCTTCCAATTCTAAGAAAGAAAAATCCCGAAAAATCCATCAATAAATGACGAACTCCATTATACAGATGATAGGACAGGGCTAAGGCAGTAATCTCGATGGAGATTAGGATGAGCTTTGATGAATAAAAGAAGAATTGGTAGAAATTCTCATAGGTGAAGCAAATCATCTGCCACCATGTCATAAACCCTCTACATAAGACCGAAACGCACCAATAAAGGATCAGTGCAATCGATCTTCCATTTTTCTTTCTTATTTTTGCTTATATAAGAGTGCCCAATACAACCACTAGCAGAACCAAAAGTGAACCTGAGATAAGGAATGGGATAAACGAGTACACTGATTAGATTCTTTCGCCTTTCAGGTCTTTCTCGCCTCTTACCGGGTGGCTAGGAATAAATAGATTATGTAATTAGTCAAGATTGGCATCATTCGACACCTTCCACCGATATAGCATGCTATCAAGGGAAAGAGTCACCCAAGAAGGCATTTCCAACCAAAACTTCACCTGTCGCAGAACCGTAACCCATCAGTTGGCCTCTCCATGAATGTGCATGCCTAGATCTTCGTCATTTTCTTCCATCGAAAGCAAGAATGGCACGCATCGGATCAACTGAGAGAAATCCTGAGTAATGAGAGAGATTCTCCACACGAACGACCCGTCAAGTTTGAACTGACATAGGTGAATCGGACCAACACCTATCCACCACCAACAAGGAGTCGCTTTGGTTACACAGTTTGGTTAGTAGGCAGGCCGCCTTCCTACATCTGCGGGCTGGTAGGCCATACCCTAGGGGGGTCGAGGGCTGCTATTTGTACTTTTTTTTGGGCGAATCTTGATTGAAAGAATCTCCTCCGGCTCCGCTAAAGTCGCCAAAAAAAGACTCTATTTCTCCTACTATCAAGAATCAGGAAATGCAAAACTTTTTCTCTTCTTTAAAACGTCCTTAAATTAATTACAGAAAGCGCTTAACGAATGACGTAAGATGATGCCCGAAATAAGTGAACTAAGGAATCAAAAATCTAGTGAACCCCTCAAACTCCATAGGTAATTTGAGCTGATGGCGAGATAGATTTTTTGTTCGAGGTTCAAGAGAAAGGAGAGGAACCACCGCCCAATGGTGCTTTTACGAAAGTATGGTCACCGGTGGCTAATACCTTCTCGAGACTATCGAACCTGAAATTCACTTTCCATTGCTCTTTTTAGGTTGGCATAATATAGAAAGAGAGTTCCAAGAAAGAACGTAAAAAGCGTCTTCTGTGGCCCAGGTAGTAACTACTTTACAGGAAAGGGGAGCGATGGAATACACTATTGTGGTAGCTGAAACGACGGATTCCCCTGCTACATTACAATACCTTGCTCCTTATACAGGAGCAGCTCTGGCTGAATATTTTATGTATCGTGAACGACACACTTTAATCATTTATGATGATCTCTCCAAACAAGCGCAAGCTTATCGCCAAATGTCTCTTCTATTACGAAGACCGCCCGGTCGTGAAGCTTATCCAGGAGATGTTTTTTATTTGCATTCACGTATCGCACTATGTATCATTTAATAACCCTCAAAATCTTCCATCTTTGGTTCTAATCGAATTTCAAATGGAAGAAACGCAATTTGGGTCAGATTAATAAGCTTACGACCACTGAACAAACTTGGTTGACGAACATAGTTTATGCGCCGCTAATGTAGCGGCTTGTCGAGCATTTGACAAACTCACACCATCCATTTCAAATATAGGACAGGGTCTTACTTACTTAAAAGTCAAAAAAAGGGGAAGTTTCCTGTCTTAGTTTCACTTCCTCGAACTGGCTACTACCGCGCAACGTGCCCTTGCTTGGTGGGTCGTTAATTAATCAGTTTTAAAAAGAGGGATGGATTTCGACCTTGCTTTGAGTCGTCAGGCTAGTAAAGCGCTACTTCTAAAATGATCGTTAAGGTCATTCACTCGATTCCCTCGGTGGCTCTGCTACCGATGGATCAAGATATGGCCAGTCTATAAATCCGTACTTGTTGACTAAATTTTGGCTTTCTAGCTTGAAGCTTAAAGGCTAAGGGAAATTCATCCTTGGATCAATGAAATAGTTGAATTAGCTAAGATGCAAGATGCAACCTTTTATTGAAATGAGTCTTGCAATCATTCCAATCCCTCTACTCTAGTATTAGCAGTTTCCTGAAGCCATTCTGCTATCATTCTAGTTGTCTCTTGGTGTTTCTGGTACTAAAAGGAATACCTGGTTAGAACCCAGGCTCCCGCCCCCCTCTCCCGAGACAGACTTGTTTTGTCCGATAGGGAGAGTGGTTAATTTTGGTGTATCTAACGACCTGCCTATTTGTTTGGAGGGTGCTTGTCTCTGCTCTGAGTCCTCTCTCATCCAAGCAGCTGAAGAAAAGTAAGAGTGAAACTACGAGCTAAAAGCAGGCGAGGGATAGGGGGACTCTCGAAACCAAACGAGACTAGAAAGAACATGGGAATTAGCACCATTCATATGAGTGCTTTTGTTTTATCTCTTCGAGACAATAAAATAACAGCCCTCTCTATATCTTGGTCTCGGTTTAGCATCATATATCGCTCTGGAGAGCATTTTTTTTGGTTGTAGTACGGATGTTGGAGCAGCTCCTCTATGCTGTGGGTGTGGAGGGGGGGCTGTCGCCGCCTGATAGAGGCAGAAGCAGGGGCCACCGAGATGCGAAAAAGTGTTTGGATCATTGTGCAATGTCTTAATCAAATGCCTAGTGGCATGATCAAAGCCGATGATCATAAGCTATGTCCTCCATCACGATCTCGAATGAAACTATCCATGGAATTGTGCGTCGTGTGAAACGTATATCATCGCCGTTCTTAACCGAGACTCAGGTTAAGCTCCGTCTCGGAACCTTGTGGGGTTAGGAGTAAAGCATCCTGAGGTTGGCGTATCTCGTTGAGCGTGGAGAAGCATTGGGAACCCCAATTTTTTTCTTCGGAGCCATTTCTTTTTCCGTCCCCCCGCCCCGGCATAGCGCTTCGCTTCCGGTTCTTTGGAAGAATCAACTTACGTCTCCCTTCTTCATTGATTTGGGGGAAAAGGAACCGTCTACCAGTTGGGAAGATAGACATCAAGTAAGTGGTTTGATGAGGATAACTAAGCTGACACGCCGGAGTTGGCTGCTGGCAAAGAATGGTAGTCCTGTTGAAAGCTACTTACTATCCACTTGCTAGGCCACAGAACCTGCTAACAAAAACAACGTTAGCTGCGTAAAGTGGAGTACGCATCTTATTTATTTCAAGCGACCAGCCCAGCCCTTATTGCACAACTAAACTCTCGCCTTATTGCATTGCGACAGCTTGCGTGGAAAGCTAGGGTGGTTTTTAGAAAGCGCGAAGACAGAAGACGTCGTAGGGAACCAATTTCTATCGCTTTCCCCCTCTAGTGGTCATTCATTCTTTTGATGACTCGCAGTCGAAAGAGTTGGTTGGCAGTTTAACGGTCCTCTTCAAACATTGGTGCATAACGGGAGGCTAGCTCAGTATATTACCTTTCCTGTAGTTCTTTAATTTAGGAGTTTATGAGTTTAGGACAACGAAGTCGCGATGCCTACCTTACCATCTTTGTCCAAATAAGGGTTATAAGGAGGAAGTGGATCATCACCTGGCCCAATAGACTCTATCTTCCCCCTCAAACCTAGTTCTTCCAATAGGGCATTTTTTCACGAAAAGCAGACATGAGATAAGAAATCCAGTGTTTCACTAAGATTTCGAATAGCGGTCCCAAATTCAAGTTTATTCTATTTTGACTCTTCCTCAGATAAAGACGATCAAAAAATTCCCAATCATGGTCCTTGCGGATCGAATCATCCATATAATATACAACGGTTTTAAGCTGAGACTTATGTCACAAATAAATAGATACACTTGTTCATTGGTCTACGATCCGCTGCAACTTGTCTTTCTTGTGTGGTACCATACCTCATTGAATGATTGTTTTCCCTTGTCTCTGTGAAAGAACTCCCTTGTTTCATCGGTGCAACTGCTATTTGGTGAGAAAACTGGAAATCGTAGTAAGCCAGGAGAAAGACATTCATATATTCCCCAGGCACGGGATAAAGGGAAAGAGAGAGCCGAGAGCCGGGAACGCAATAAAAAGAATTTCCCTCTCTCTCTAGGTCGAGCTTCCTTTTCAGCCCTCTCACTTCGTTTGAGCTGAATTACCCCTCTCACCGGGTATGAATTCCTAAATCCATTTACCTCGACTAGGATCAACTCCTTCTATGCCCCAGGAAAAATCTAAAAGTAAAGCAGTCATCAAGCCAGCGCTAGTTTCACAGCTACCGATTCGCACCCGCGGGTCAAAGAAGACCAATAAAATCTCGATTCAGCATAAGCAAGGTTTTAGGTTCATACTCTGCTCCCTAATCTGAAAAGATCGTATGTCAATGTTCCCAGGGTAGGAACTTCAACTTTTCTTAGTCAGAGTATGGGCCTGGGCTTCGGTTAGGGTGGGAGTGGGGCAGGGCAAGAAAGTAACAATCATACCCGATATTCAGAGCGCCAGAGATAGAAGCGGCGGCAGCCATAAAATGGTCTTTCGAGCAGGACTCCAGTAGTGTGGAACTCTCAAAGGCTATGTCTGCACTTTCCATGTTCTCTCCACAACTTTCTCGTTGTGAAAATGAGTATATTTTTTATATAATTACCTGTCCGCCATGGAATTTTATATCAAAGGAGCGCTACTAATAGAATAGCAGTATAATGGCCGTGTCATATGTCGATACTATTCGAATCAACAGCTTTATCAGATTCAATCTCCGGGCTTATAACCAACCTATGAACAATGGTCTGTCTCGTCTAGTTGGTCTCCTTCTTGGCATCAAGAGTCGTCAGTACTGAAAAGGCCCTGGCATTACCTTCGGGAAATCTAGGAGGACACGGACCGAAGGAAGAGGTCTCCTGTACAATCTCTGGCCCAAGAATTTGTCTCTCTCCTACTTCATCCTAGCATAGGGGAGTCCTGCACTTGCGTCCATAGAGTGCCTCAAAAGGTGGCATGCCTATACTCGCCTGATAACTCTTATTATAGGAGAACTCCACCAAGGGTAGATGTCTGTCCCAACAACCTCGAAAATCAAGGGATTACGTGATTCCGTTCTGTCTCTCTTTTCTTTTCGGATTCCGAGGATGAGCCAGCCGATCCTAACATCATTTATGAGGAGCTGGACAATGAAGCCTCCTCCTCAGATAAAGATGTCTCCGACGCTACTCTCCCGGCAAGAAGCACTTTTTCTATTGTGATTTTTTTGGCGAGTTCGGTCAGGAGGGACAAAAGAGAGATGCTTTCTATCAGTCAAAAGAAGATATCGCCCCCATGCTCCCATGGTCCACTTACCGAGGAATAGAAAGGAAGGACCCGGGGCCAGAGCAAGTTGGGTTTGGGTATAGAGCCGTAAGCGCGGTGGGGGGTGACAGAGGACATGCTCGTATGGTTCATAGAAGGATATGAAAAAGTACTTCTTTGTTGGGATGGAGAACAAAGAGAAGAAAGAAGTGAAGAATCACCAATCATCTTCTTCGATGCACCCTATCTCTGTCTTTCTTTGTTTGTCTATTCTAATATGTTGTCCCAAAGTTGGAATATTTTTGTTGATGACTTGGTCAGGGCGGTTCACAATTTCTTTGCTGAAGGCGCTGTTAAGCCCTAGGTTTGAATTCCAATTTCATTGCCCTGACAAAACTTCATGATCCCTACTAAAACTCCTCAAGACATCATTGATAGAGTCAAAACCTGTGCCACTTCTTGGAAACGATCAAATGAAGATTATGAATTAATCAAGTTTTGGAAGTGTTACGATATGGGAGCAGGTTGGAACCTTTCAATTACACCTAGGTGGTTGTTTGGTCCTCCAACTCTCAGTTTTATATTGGTTGATCAATAGAAATCGTCTTGGTAGCAACCACCAAACCAATAGAACAAGGGTTAGCTCCGCAGCAAGTCTACAAGCAAGGTAAGTAGGTCCATTACCAGCCGGCTCCGGACCAAAAAGACCTAACAGACTAATCCCTTATCTAGGATTTACGATGCTAACGGGGCGAGAATCGAAGTGGGGGACCCCTCTACCACCTGTGTCTATCTCCTGCGCATTATTCACTGCGCTTTATTTAAAGCAGTGTGCGTCATCCGGGGTGATAAAAAAGAACCATACCCTGTTGACAGTGTCCCTGTCCCTTAATCATCATGCTACCCTCGGATTCTTCCCTCCAGGTATTAATGAGGTGGGCGGGAAGGATAGAGCCCAGCGCAAGCTTGCAAATAGTTTCTTCGATCACTCTACGTAATTTATTAAACCGGTTTATGCTTGTAGCTACCCTCGAGGGGAATACGTGTAATAGCCCAGCGGCCCCGCCCAGAGGCGGGAATCTCTTTTAATTTGTCTCTGCGATTGGTCTTTCCTACAGTTGGACCGCACCTTCGCTTCGCACACAATGAGTCACGGAAATAGAATAGAACCCTCTTCCCTGATTTGACACTGATCTCGTAGATGCGGTGGTTTTGCACTAGAGGTCTTACATCACCCTTCCAATTAGACACCAGGTGCTTTAGCAAGAAAATCCCATCGAATTTGCCTAAGTTATGGAAGTAAATTGTTAGAACTGACCTAAACCCCTTAGATATATGCTCAATTCTGGACAGAAAGTCGTCCATCATCTTACTACTTCTATCACCAAAGCACTTTATTGTTATGTAGTCATCACTGAAATAGGTTTCCATAGAAAAGTCTATGCCCAATAGGGGAAGACTGCGGTAAAAGGATGTCCGTCCGGAAATGTTTGATGCTTCTTGGGGCTTCTTTAGCGATCGTGAAGTCACCGGATGAATTTCCGAGTAAATAAATCAGATTCGGATGGGGCTGTTGCTCTGTGGTGATACGGACTCGACCCGCTCCTACCCACTCTAGGGTACCATAGCATGTCGGGAAAAAGCTAGGACTACGACTTGCTTAGTGCATGGCTGCTTGTCGTGATTGGTTGGACACTCTCTTCGTCTAAGGTCTTAGCTTGGTCACTCTATTAAGCTTTCCCAGCAAGTCTATTGAATGGGAAAGATTGCTATTCAAAGCCTGTAAAGAAAAAGGATTCTTTTCCCCCAATACATCTTGCATGCATATAGTCTCATAAAATGAAAATCTGTATGTCCAATTTGAATCGATCTCAATGGATCCCTCGTTACTGCCCAGAGGAGAAGAATAGGTAGGGATGACAGGATTTGAACCCATGACATTTCCAAAACAAAGGCGCTACCAAACTGCGTATTTCTAGTCTTATTTCATACTAATACAAGAAGAATGTTGCAAGAGGTTACTAATTATGCTATTCCTTCTGTCTTTCCTCACCTCCATCTTCAACTATAAAACGGTTTAAGGAGTGCCCTTCGCACCTTATTTTTTCTTTTAGCCTTCGTGCCCCATCCCCCATTGGTGCATTCACTCCCCGCTCGTTGGGAGAACTCTCAATAGATTGGTTTCCGGGAGTCAAGGTGGAAGTAGATGGGGACTGGGGAGAATAAAAAACCTATTCTATATAATAGGAATTCCAAGCGTAAAAGGCAATGTGAATTCCTACGACTCCTCTCACTCTCAGGGACAGATTGAACAACAACTGTTAGGGAAGGATCTCTATCATTGGTTCATCAGAAGCCATCAAGCACTCGTTCGTTCATACGCACACCGACTGGATCATCCACAATGAAGATAATACTCGAAAAGGGACTACGAGTCACCTTCTTTGAGCAATATTCTATTTTTCAGAGAGAAGAATGACCAAAAGTAGACCTGACCTGAACAAGTACTCAAACTTTAAATGAAATTCTAAAAGTTCAGGTGATTTTCAAACATTCCACCTCAAGTCAATCAATAGTAAGCTGAGACGACACGTGTCTTTCTTTTAGGTCTTTCCTTACCAGCAAATAAGGGAATTCAAGATCGGGGACATCTGCTAGAGCTCGCAATTGACATTTCTCACTAAGTTTTTTAGGAGATTCCCGAGAGTTTGACATATGACCTGCAGTGAGGTATGGCGCTAGACGATTCCACATATCAAGGTCGGAATAGGATCGGGTGTTTTTACGTCTTACCGTAGTGCCCGGTTTGTCTTGATTTTTGATTGATGACCAAGAAGGAAAATGGAACAATTGGATTTTTAACTCGCCCCGGCTATGTTTTGGACCCTTCGCCCACCCGCCACCAGTGGAAGGAGTCTTTCAAGCAGGACTCCAGTAGTGTGGAGCTCTCAAAAGCTATGTCTGCACTTTCCGTGTTCTCTCCACAACTTTCTCGTTGCAAAAATGAGTATATTTTTTATATAATTACCTGTCTGCCATGGAATTTTATATCGAAGGAGCGCTACTAATAGAATAGCAGTATAAAGGCCGTGTCATATGTCGATAATATTCGAATCAACAGCTTTATCAGATTTGGTCTTCGTGTTTTGAGGGGGGGAATGAAAAAAGGTAAATAAAGACCTTAGCCAAAAGCAAAGGATTCCCGAGGCCCGTACTTGCTCAGTGTGCCCCCTTTCTTCGTGTGCCCTGCCCGGTTCACTGGGCTGTTGGCTTACCAAGCACTTGCCCGCTGCTCCTGCCTCCCGCTTGGCGGGCGGAGCGCTCGTTATCCTGACTTTTCTCTTGTCGGAAATCGCCGGTTGGGTTGGTCCGACCAAGAAAGGCATGGGACTTTTGGGCATTGCTTGGGTCGAGCTAGGCTACCTATTGATTTACAAGCACCCTCACTGCACACTTTCTATATATCTGTCTCCATCCAATCAAACCTATGCGGAGCAAGCCTACACTGGCCTGCAACTGCTTTCTCATTGGCTCCATTAGGGTTCATAGTCTCATCTTGAAAAGGTCTTTTTCTTTCTCCGGATATACTCTCAACTTTCCCTGCTATCCTATCAACAGGTCAGTCGATATCAGTAGTGGAGGAAGAAGAGTAGTACCTTTTTTTCAGTCAGTCTTAACCATCGGAGAGACTTTAGCCACATCTTAACCCGAATGAGGCGATCAAGAAAGTCCGTCTTGGGCAGACATACTCAATTGAAATAGAAAGGCTCGTCCAGTGAGTGATGATGAATTTGAAATCTCGTTTTTTTCTTATTTTGTTAATTTCTTACATATACAAGCCATTTTTGGCTATCCATACATTTTCACAAATAAACTGTCCAAGACTAATTATTTTAGATGTCTCTTCACAATAATTGTGATGGAGAAAAGACCAAATCAAATTGAATGGATTTAAAATAATGTTATGACATTGATCGGGATTAAATTTTTTTCCATTTTCATCCATTAAATAATATTTTAATGAAAAAATCCATACTGATTAGTTATATATCAAGTTGTATTTTCTTATGTCATTAGGAATTTTTTTTTTGGAGATTCAAATCCAAGAATCATTCATGCATTTTAAGTCAATAGTTAATGGTTCCTATTTTCATAAAGTTGAATTTTGGATTTTGCGACTGAAAATCCACATTTTATTTTTCAATAGAAATGTAAGTGAAAGTTTTGAACATTATGAATTTTGAGATAGACTCAATCGAAATTGAAAGGATGAATCAAACCCAATCAAAATAAGGATTAGGATTTCTTTGACTTTTAGGAAAAATTAAGGAAAACAGAACATTGGTTTGCTAAATCGACATACAAATTTCAAAAAAATGGGCTTCATTTTTTAAGCTTCTTATTACCTGCAGGAGTCCCATTTTTTATACATAGTAAAAAAGAGGTCCTTAGGTCAACTCGCTTAAAAAAATCGATATTCAGTTGCTGTTCCGTAAGCCCTATTCACTCCTAGATGATACGAGGAATGAATCTCAGCAGGGGCAAGCAATCCGTTATGTGCCCCATCCCCCAATGGTGCATTCACTCCCCGCCTCCTGACCGAACTCGCCAAAAAAATCACAATAGAAAAAGTGCTTCTTGCCGGGAGAGTAGCGTCGAAGTTCGGGGGTTATATGGTTCTTCTGGGGGTTCCAGAGCAATATTTAGATCCGGTAGCATCGGCAGATTTCCCTCTGGTAGGGGTGTCACATTACCCTGAGTCGTGTGGCCCCAGGTAACGCCTAGTTTAGTGTATCACCTGGGCCTTCTCCTTGTCGAGTTTTGCTTCTGAGCTCGGACAGACACTTAACATTTTTCAAAGAAAATGACGACACTTTTCGAAAGAAACGTCTTCCATGGGTATGCGCAGGGCCGTATATTCTTCGTGCTGATCAACGATGATTACAATATCGGGTACCCCTGTCATATATTTAATCCTGCCCAGATATGTTTGCTTGGACTACACCCCCGTGAGAGCCCTCTATTTGACTAACATACTCCCTTTTGACCCATACCTTCATATCAAAGCTGGGAATGATTGAATTTCGGATTAAAATAATAGCGCATAATGGCAGTACTCCTTCCCATTTCTTCTTTTATGATCTTATCTACTTGAAATGCTTAACTGTAAGTGCGGAGAAGGTACCCAGGGGACCAAATGAAAGGGCACTGAAAGGTCTTCAATTAAAGCTTCGCCAGTACTTGAAAGACTCGAAAGACCTACTTGATGAGTTTCCTTATGAGTGAGTTCGTAGGTGCCTTTAAGTCGAGTGTAGCGAAGGGATTCTCCTAAGAGAAGCTTTAGCCCGTGAACCTGAAACGACTTTTATGAGCTGTCTCAGTAGTGACCGAATTTATTTTATTAGCTGTATGATTAGTGGCTTAGCTGTTAGCTGTCTAAAAGCTACGGTAAAAAAAATCCCTTTTGAAAATAAACCACTAATCCGCCTTAGGTACTCTTTTAAGTCCGTGTAAGGCAGAGGGAATGAAAGGACCTGCATGAGGCTGAAAAGCCGTAGTGTGCTAGCGCAACAACTTAGTGTCTTGTTTTCTTCGCTGCTTTTTTTTTACATAAGGTTCCTTTCATCCTTGTGTCAAAAACCCCCAATTCTTATTTTGAATTATGAACTTGTGAAATTATGATTTTGATCTAAATTGGGAAAAAACTTATGAAGTCAATTTCTGAGCATTAATTCATGGTTCCTTATGGTTTATTTATGTTTTGATTAAGATTCCTAATTTGGTTTCAAAAGCCCATGCATTAAAGTTGATTTCTAGTATGATTTCATTGAATTGGATGTTTCCAAGTGAAGGTATACATATTTCGATAAACATGTCATTATGTATTTATGAAATCTCATGCCTAATTCTTCAAGCATCAATTTAAGAAGGAAAAGTATGTTTTGACTTATGTCTATGCTAAGCTTCAAGAACCTATGATATGAGAATTGCATGATAACCGATGTGTTTTCATGCTTTTCAATAAGATTTGGCATGAGATTGTGCCACTATGAATTTATGAGCTATATGTACATATTTTGGGAGTAGTATTTAGCACCGAGCGACGAGGGTTCAATTACCCAAGTCCAAAACTGCGTTGCCAGTGTAGGTTATGAAATGAAGTGCCCTATGGGATTATGAGAGTGGATCCACATCTTGATAATGGTGTCTTGTGTCTTAGCAGGCATTAAGGTAGCTTTGCCAACTAGAGTTATATAGTTGGGTATGGTGAGTCATTCCTTGGAACGATTCAAGTTAGCTTTGCTAACTAGGGTTATATAGTTAGATTCCATGTAGCTCACATGGTCTATTGTCGGTTATAAGAAACTCCCGTATGAATGATGTTAGCGAACCATCATTCTTCCCTAAGCTGTCAGAGTCCAATCGAAGCGAGCAAGAGATAGAGGAATCCTCGCTCATAGATGTGAATTGAAAAAGCAAGCCCGAATTCTTTTTAATTAGGCTCTATAGTCTGGTCCCTGTCCCTGGTAAGGTCTGATTGTTATCCGTAAGTCTTGTTTTGACCGCGGGAAGCGCGTATTGCCCGAAGGGCAGCGACAGCAGTGTGGTTTTGCTAGATTTAGATCTTGGGTACTTTGACTGAGCCACCGGAGGTGAAAAGGTAGGCTTAGTAGGGCTCGAACCTACAATATCACCGTTATGAGCGGTACGTTTCAACCAATTAGAAGTAAGAAGCTGATCCTTGTTTGGTCATAAGGATAATAGTTCTTCTTAGGTCAGGGGCGGCCGGACCGGGGCCGCGATTGGTAATGGCACAACCAGAAGAGGAGTAGGGGAGACAAGGTTAGGCGCTGGGTAGCGCAGCAAAAAGACCAAAATGATTATCGAAAGTGTCTACGAAGGTTCCATCTACAGAGCAGGTGGAGAAGGTCGGCGGGCTCATCCAAGTCCCTATCGGAGGTTCCATAAGATTCAAAAGTATAGACTCATTTCTCACCCGTTCTCCATCAAATACCAAATCTTTTGGAAAGATTTGTATCTGCTTAGGCTTTACAGCCTCACGCAGATAATCTATTATTTTCACTGGACGTATCGAACCGAAATAAGATCTCAGATTGACATCTTGATACACTAATTTACCATAATAATAAATAGAGTCAATGGTGACTCCGCCGTGGGAAGAACCGCTTCCTTCTTGCTTGATGGGGGGGCTTCCATTCACCAGCGCAGACTAAAAGTGCTCTCCGAATCGTGCTGGATAGTCACCCATCACACGGCTCTCAAACTCGTCTCTGATCGGTGTCTTTTTCAGGACCCGAGGACGGGGGGATCCTTGGGAGTGGACGTGAGGACAAGGGGCTCTACAAAACACGGGCACCTGTAGGGATTAGTGTGTGAGACCGCGATCCACAAACTGATGCATGAGACTCACCCTTTACTTGGGAATAGAGAGGGGAAACATAGCATGTCACAAGAGCGAGGAGAGGGTTGGAACCCTACTGCGAGAGGGACGCCTCGCGAGCCGGGCTTTTAGAGATGAGGCCTATCACACAAAATTTATGGACTAAGACACGAAAAAAATGAGAAAATCCTCCTTTCTTATTTCGGGCGTCATTATGACTGAAAGAAATCTACGTTTGCCTCTCTGAACTAATACGCGTCATTTAATAGTTCGTCACAGACGCTCCCAAAATTTTTTGATCAAAAGATCATCGAACGCATATATCACAAAAAATTCATAGACTAACACACGAAAAAAATGAGAAAATCCTCATTTCTTATTTCGAGGGTCATTTTGACGGAATGAAACCTACGTTTGCCTCTTCGAACTAAAGCGCATCATTTCATAGCTCGTCACAGACACTCACAAAAATTTTGGCCAAAAAATCGCCAGACGCACATATAACAGAAAATTCATGGACTAACGCACACACACAAAAAATCTCTATTTTTGATTTCGGGTCTTACTTCAACTGAATTTTTTTTACATTTACCTCTCTGAATCAACGCCCCACATTTAATAGTTCGTCACAGATACTCTCAAAAAATCTTGTCTAAAAATTCGCCATACGCACATATCACAAAAAATTTATGGACTAACACACATAAAAATAGGAGAAAATCCCCGTTTTTTATTTCGGACCTTATTTCGACTGAAAAAAGCCTACGTTTATCTCTCCAAAATAATGCGCATCATTTAATAATTTGTCATGGACGCTCCCAAATTTTTTTTATCAAAAAACTATCGAACGCACATATCACACAAAATTTATGGACTAACATCCACCAAAAAAAATGAGAAAAATCTCCATTTCCTTTTTCAGGCTCATTTGTTGAAAAAAATCCTACGCTTTCCTATTCGAACCAATGCGCGTCATAAAATAAGTCGTCATGGACGCTCCCAAAATTTTTTAGTCAAAAAACCACCGAACGCACATATCACACAAAATTCATACACTAACTCACATGAAAAAATGAGAAAATTCTCATTTCCTGTTTCAGATCTCATTTTGACTGAGAAAAAATAATGTTTGCCTCTTCGAATCAACGCACATCATTTAATAGATCATCACGGATGCTACCAAAACATTTTATTCAAAAAATTCTCGAAAGCACATCTCACAAAATTTATGAACTAACACACACAAAAAAAATAAAAAAATCTTCTTTTTCTATTTCGGGCCTCATTTTGACTGAAAAAAATCTATGTTTGGCTATCCAAACTAACGCGCTTTATTTAATAGGTCATCACGAACGCTCCCAAAAAAAATTGGCCAAAAGAATATCTGACGCACATATCAGATCAAAAAACCGTCGGACGCACATATCACACAAAATTGATGAACTAACAAATGAAAAAATAAAAATTTTCTTATTTTTTGTTTCGGGCCTTAATTCGATTGAAAAAACTCTATGCTTTCCTCTCCAAATCAATCTGCATCATTTAATAGGTCGTCACGGACCCTCCCAATAAATTTTGGCCAAAAAATCATCGGACGCACTTATCACACAAAGTTCATAGACTAACACACACGAAAAAAATATGAAAAATCCTATTTCCTGTTTCGGATTTCATTTTGACTGAAAAAATATATGTTTGTCTCTCCGAACCAATGTGCATTATTTAATAGGTCATCACGGACGCTCCCAAAAAATTTTGATCAAAAAATCGACCAACGCACGTGTCACACAGAATATATGGACTAACTGACACGAAAAAAATAAGCAAATCTCTGTTTTTTATTTCGGGCCTCATTTCGAATGAAAAAAAATCTACGTTTGCCTCTCCAAATCAATGTTTGCAGTTTAATAGGTCGTCACAAACTCTTCCAAAAAAATTTGATCAAAAAATCACCGAACACACATATCACACAAAATTCATAGATTAACACATACAAAAAATTAAAAAATTCTCATAACCTGTTTGGGGCCTTATTTTGACTGAAAAATTTACGTTTGCCTCTCTGAATCAATGCACGTTATTTAATTGATCATCACGGATATTTCTGAAATTTTTTTGCCAAACAACCGCCGGACGCACATATCAAACAAAATTCATGAACTAATACACGAAAAAAAAAGAAAATCTCCATTATCTATTCCTTGCCACATTTCGACTGAAAAAATCTACGTTTGCCTCTTCGAATCAACGTGCACTATTTAATAAGTCATCACGGACGCTCCAAAAAAATTTTAGTCAAAAAATACCGGACGCACATATCACACGAAAAAAAATCTATGTTTGCCTCTCTGAACTAACATGCGTTATTTGATAGGTCATCACGGACGCTTTAAAAAATTTTTGCCAAAAAATATCGAACGCACATATCACACAAAATTCATGGATTAACACACACGAAAAAATGAGAAAATCCCCATTTCATGTTTTGAGCTTCATTTTAACTGGAAAAAATCTATGTTTGTCACTCTAAATTAACGCGCGTCATTTAATTGATCGTCACAGACGCTCCAAAAAATGGTTGGGCCTCATTTCGACTGAAAAACTTATGTTTGACTTTTCGAATCAACGCTCATTATTTAATGCATCATCAGGGATGCTTCTAAAAATTTTTTGCTAAAAAATCATTGGACGCACATATCACATAAAATTCATGAGCTAACATATATAAAAAAAACTAGAATATCCTCGTTTTCTATTCCGGGCCTCTTTTTGTTTGAAAAAAACTTATGTTTGCCTCACTGAACCAATGCCATCACTTAATAGATTGTCACGGACGCTCTAGAAAAATTTTGGGCAAAAATTGCTGGATGCACACATCACACAAAATTCATGGACTAACATTTTCACATGAAAAAAATAAAATAAATCTCATTTTCTTTTTCAAGCCTCATTTCAACTGAAAAAAAACCTACGTTTGCCTCTCCGAATTAACGCGCATTATTTAATAAGTCGTCATGGACGCTCCCAAATTTTTTTGGCCAAAACATCATTGGACGCACATATCACACAAAATTCATGGACTAACACACACGAATAAAATAAAATAATCTTCATTTCTTGTTTCGGGCCTTATTTCGATTGAAAAAAATCTACGTTTACCTCTTTAAATCAATGCGCGTTATTTAATAAGTCATCACGGACGTTCTCAAAAAATTATCGGACGCACATATGACACAAAATTCATGAACTAACACACACGAAAAAAAGAAGAGAAAATCCCCATTTACTATTTTGGCCTTCATTTCGATTGAAAAAAACCTACGTTTGTTTCTCTGAATCAATGCGTATCATTTAATAGGTCGTCACGGATGCTCTCAAATATTTTTAGCCAAAAAATTGACGGACGCACATATCACACAAAATTCATGAACTAACACTTACGAAAAAAATGAGAAAATCCTATTTTCCTGTTTCGGGACTCATTTCGATTGAAAAAATTCTATGTTTGCCTCTCTGAACCAACGTGCGTCATTTAATAGGTCGTTACGGATGCTCCCAAAAAATTTTAAGCCAAAAATCATCAAAAACACATCACACAAAATTCATGGACTAACCTAACTTTGTTAAGACAGAGCTCAAACGTTTATAATTCCTTAAACCAAAAACTAGTTGTAAATTTGTGAAACTTTAAACATTCATAACTTTCTGCTCGGCTGTCCATTTTATCCTTTTTTTGCGTACTTTTTTGATCATTTACTAGGTTTTTACGGATAGACCCGTGGAATTTAAGGTCAAACAATTTTGATCACACATATTTCAGAAAAATCATGGACTAATACCCATGAGATGCCTACAAATTTCTAAATTTACGTTTCGGGGTCTTAAAAATTCTAAATGAGCGACGTAAGCCTAAGAAAAGTATTCATTATCATTTACTAGGTCCTTACAGATGGACCCATAGGATTTGAGGTCAAGCAGTTCCTGTCGCACATATTCCAAAAAAATTATGGACTAATACCCACAAGATGCCTCCAAAAGTCTATTTTTTTTCCTAGAGTTATGAAAATCCTAAATGAGCGACGTAATTTCATAAAAGTATTCACTATCATTTACTAGGTCCTTACGGATGAACCCATGAGATTTGAGGTCAAACAATTCTGACCACACATCACGAGATGCATCCAACAAATCAGATCACACACAAAAAAAACTTTATGATATGATATGAGTTTGATCAATTAACCTACATATGATAATACTAATATAAAAATATTCTTAAGCTATTGAGAGAATAAATCTCTTCCTAAACAAAACTCTTTAAATGACTATATTATAATATAGTATTATCATATAGCATACTAAAAAACCAAAAAATCCCTATTTCCCATTTTAGGCTACGTTTGAAATCCTAAAAGCCCACGTTTGCCCCTCCAAACAAACCCGCGCCATTAAATAGGTCGTCACGGATGCCCACGAAAATTTTTGGCCAAAAAACCGCCGGATGAACATATCACACAAAATTCATGGATTATAGCACACAAAAAAACTGAAAAATCCATATTTCCCATTTTGGGCCACGTTTGAAATCCTAAAAGCCCATATTTGCCCCTACGAACCAACGCGCGCCATTAAATAGGTCGTCACGGACGCCCACGAAAAATTTTGGCCAAAAAACCTGTAATGACCCTTCCGGTCATTTACGCATTTTCACCTTTTTTGTACCATTAGAGCTTGCGTGTAGTGGCCCCAAGTCATTTATGGCTTGTCGAGACCGGTAGTTCGGTGCCCAGACCGTTTATTTGGTCTTTATGACAGTTTCTCATTTTAGAGCTTCAACTTTGGAAATCGTTGACTTCCGTCAACATTCTTGGTAATATCAAAGAATTAAACCAAGGTTCTAGGTCAAAGGAGTCCCTTAACACAAAAGTTTGAGTTAAAGAAATACCTCGTGTAACACCTCGCTCGTTTGAAAGGTTTAAATTAACCCGTACTTTTGAGGTAAGATTAATAGTGTCTAATACACCAAGAAGGATGTTTTATGAGGTATTATGATCGTAAAATGATCGTATGATAAGTTTTGAAGTCAAGCAAGTTGCGAAACAAAAGTCGGAAAAAGTTATTGTAAATTCCTTTAAGAGATTCTCTTTAAATTTGGGGTTAAATGTTTTGGGGTGTTTCTCCCAATATATAAAGAATTAGTGGACCCCCAATATACCAAATAAACGTTCTACGAGTCTAGTTTCCAACTCACTAAAACGTTCATCCATACGACTTCAGAATAGAGAGATATCTGCATTTTTGTAAGACTGCGCAAGCAGACACGTCAAGGTGGGGCCCACATCCTAAGTCGGTTTTGCTTTATAAAAGGTGTTCCAGCTTCGTTTTAATTCATAAAAATCACCCAAAATCTTCTGAAAATCAGAGGGAAGGTCCCTAAACAATCCATGGACCTTGATGCTTTCAATTCGGAAGTTTAACAGAAGTTGCTCTACGTCGCGAGCTCGTCATTTTGGTATAGTTTTACCCATCGATTTCATGGCGTATCTTTGTGGGTGTTGATGCAGTGAGCCAGCAGGTATTTTTTGAGTATTTGGCAGTAGCTACGGAGTTATATTGGCAAGGTATGGATCCCGTACACTTATCTATTTGTTGAATCAAGATTCTAAGCTTTTAGTCATGAAAAGTTGTATTTTTCGATAACTTGTAGTAGTTTCTTGTTGGATTTGGACATGTTTGTTGTTCTTGCAAGGAGGCAGGTTGTTAATCTTGGGATATTGAATATTTTTGTCAAGGAAATCTCTCCCCTACGACCCTCCTTCGTTATTATATGTTCTAGTATTATTTTATGGATTTCTGAGCCACGAAGTGGTATTTTGGATCTGTGGCTCTGGGCAGCCCCTTTGTCATATTAAATTGGGTTGTTATTGTTGTATGTTGATGGTGTTAAGGTGTTGGAGGTACTGGGGATTGGTGTGATTCTTATTGGAGTCACGTACGATAGTTATTGGATTGAATGACATAAAGTATGCCTTTAAATAGTGCCTCGGGAGCTCGTCGCTCCTTTGAGATGTGGGTTGCATATTATTGTTGGATTTAGCTGCCATTTCTTATTGTTATTGGCCTCATTTTATGCTTTGGAGTTGGCTGGTCACGAGTGTGACATTAACACCTTATCAATTGGCTACAGCTCATTCTTGCAGCCTTGTCGATTCTAGCAATTGTTCCATTACCTTGGTTGGTACGGCTCTAACTTCTTGATTGAGGTGGAATGAGAATCCACCAACTGACTCATTGATGATAATTCAGATTTCATTTCCTTGACTCCGGAGTCAGTAGATTCCACCTTCAACAATATCTTCGCCATCATATTCTCCAATTTGGACGTCCCTGTATCATTGCTAGCTCTTTCCCGATTACCAGGTGGTACGTACAACCCACCTCTATCAGTTTTATTCTTCCAGTTCCCCTGATCACGATCTCTGTAGCCATATTTTTCATAGTAGTTGTCCTTCTAATAGTTCCGACCTTGGTTTCCTGGCCATTGGCCTGGAAACCCCCCAAATAATTAGCCTCCTCATCAGATTCAGACTCTGCTGCTCTACCTTGGGAACCCACAACTTTCACTTTCTCCATACCTCCTGACAGCAAATATTTTGTCAGTAGGTCCATTTGAGTTTTCAGATGGGTCATATCTTGGTCCTGCTCTTCCTCTTTCCTGCGCTGTTCCGCTGATATACCGACTGCATAAATGCTATCAGCTACCTCTGTATCCCGTGTATGCCAGGCCCTGTTGGTTTTAGTGAGCCGGTCCAAAATAGTTGTGGCATCGATAAAGGTAAGACCCATAAATGCTCCACCTGCTGCATTATCCAGTGTCGGCTTGGTACCCGAATTCAGTGCCCTGTAGAATGTCTGCATCAAAAAATTGTCGGTCAACTGATGGTTTGGGCATTGTGTCAGCTTTTTCTTGAACCGCAACCAGGTCTCATGTAAGGCCTCATGAGGTTGTTGCCTGAAATTGCTGATTTCGTCCCTCAACTGTATCATCCTAGAGGGAGGAAAGAACCTTTCTAGGAAAGCTCCTTTCAACTCTCCCCAGGTTGTTATAGAACCGGGAGTTAGCTCAGTCAACCACATCGCTGCTTCATCACACAGAGACAACGGGAACAACCTGAGCCTAATGGCCGTTTGATTCATTCCCGGCAATTCAAACGACTTGCAAATGCTCACAAAATTCATCATGTGCCTGTTGGGGTCATCACCAGCCATACCACGAAATAACCCTCTCAAATTCAACAGTTGAATCATTGTGCTAGTAATGTTGAACTTGGCCCCGGGCGCTAGCGGAGGAAGAACAATGGTTCCCGTTGCACCAACTCCATCTAATGCAATATCATCCTCGATATCCTCAGCATTCATGTGATGCTGAGCCTGTTGAGCCTGCTGTTCTGCAGTGAGCCTTGCTGCCTCTTGTGGTTGTGCATTCATGGTTTGCCTTAGCGTTCTTGCGAGCTCGGGATCGTAGGGTAATATTGGTTCACCCAAGCGTCGGGTACTTGGCATGCACAACTCTGTACCCTGTAACAAACAAAAACAACAAATAAAAGTTAAAGCAGGAAATATGACTAAGAGTCAAATAAACACACCAGACTTAATAAACGACCGTATTCCTCAGCAACGGCACCAAAATTTGATAACGCCCAAACTACACCACAATTAAGAAGCGCAAGCGGTCGTTGTCAAATATAGAACCCAACAAAGGTTGGGGTCGATCCCACAGGGAATAAGGTGCAAATTAAGTCGTTAGTTACTTGGTTGACTAGTAATCAATAGTTTCCTATAAATGAGGGGTTTGTATTGATCGAACTTTGATTGTTTCAAATAGTAAGCAACAAATTACAATGAGTAAAATTCAATAAGATAGGCAAATGTTCACCATGGTTTCGTAAAAAACCTCAGGTTAGAGTTCAATCAGGTTCTTTTCATATGCATAATCACGAAGTAATTGAATTCATTCCTACGTCTAAACGTTTCTCAAGCAAATAGACGCTTTATATTTTCAATTCTCTCAAACTTGAAAAGATTACAATACAAAACTCAAATTACACTTCAAGTAGATTAACCTCGCTAGAGCGTCAATCATTAGACGAGAGTTAGTAGTCCCGAATCCTTGTTGTTAATCCAATTTTCCCGGTTTTAATTTCTTTGTTCAAGCAAATCAAACCTAGGCATGTTCTAATGTTTGCAACCACTAGAAGACGGTAAAAACGTAAGATTAACAACGTGATATGCATACAAACCAAACCCAATATCACCCGAACCCTAGATTACGACTTTTGCCATGGCTCCCACAACCCTAGTTATGGGAGTTTTAGCCACTCATGCTTGAAAACTGAAAGAATGAAGTAATAGTATTCATAATAATAAGAAAAGGTTCTTACAAAATAGATGAACACAAGCTTCTCCTCTGACAAAACATTTGCCATGGCTCGCAAATGGACCTACTGACAAAACATTTGCTGTCAGGAGGTATGGAGAAAGTGAAAGTTGTGGGTTCCCAAGGTAGAGCAGCAGAGTCTGAATCTGATGAGGAGGCTAATTATTTGGGGGTTTTCCAGGCCAATGGCCAGGAAACCAAGGTCGGAACTATTAGAAGGACAACTACTATGAAAAATATGGCTACAAAGATCGTGATCAGGGAAACTGGAAGAATAAAACTGATAGAGGTGGGTTGTGCGTACCACCTGGTAATCGGGAAAGAGCTAGCAATGATACATGGACGTCCAAATTGGAGAATATGATGGCGAAGATATTGTTGAAGGTGGAATCTACTGACTCCGGAGTCAAGGAAATGAAATATGAATTATCATCAATGAGTCAGTTGGTGGATTCTCATTCCACCTCAATCAAGAAGTTAGAGCCGTACCAACCAAGGTAATGGAACAATTGCTAGAATCGACAAGGCTGTAAGAATGAGCTGTAGCCAATTGATAAGGTGTTAATGTCACACTCGCGACCAGCCAACTCCAAAGCATAAAATGAGGCCAATAACAATAAGAAATGGCAGCTAAATCCAACAATAATATGAAACCCACATCTCAAAGGAGCGACGAGCTCCCGAGGCACTATTTAAAGGCATACTTTATGTCATTCAATCCAATAACTATCGTACGTGACTCTAATAAGAATCACACCAATCCTCAGTACCTCCAACACCTTAACACCATCAACATACAATAATAACAACCCAATTTAATATGACAAAGGGGCTGCCCAGAGCCACAGATCCAAAATACCACTTTGTGGCTCAGAAATCCATAAAACAATACTAGAACATAT
Source organism: Jaltomata sinuosa (assembly GCA_003996215.1). NCBI lineage: Eukaryota > Viridiplantae > Streptophyta > Magnoliopsida > Solanales > Solanaceae > Jaltomata > Jaltomata sinuosa. Next base: position 4,935 of record QJPP01002985.1, on the reverse strand, counting down.
AATAATGAAGGAGGGTCGTAGGGGAGAGATTTCCTTGACAAAAATATTCAATATCCCAAGATTAACAACCTACCTCCTTGCAAGAACAACAAACATGTCCAAATCCAACAAGAAACTACTACAAGTTATCGAAAAATACAACTTTTCATGACTAGAAGCTTAGAATCTTGATTCAACAAATAGATAAGTGTACGGGATCCATACCTTGCCAATATAACTCTGTAGCTACTGCCAAATACTCAAAAAACACCTGCTGGCTCACTGCATCAACACCCACAAAGATACGCCATGAAATCGATGGGTAAAACTATACCAAAATGACAAGCTCGCGACGTAGAGCAACTTCTGTTAAACTTCCGAATTGAAAGCATCAAGGTCCATGGATTATTTAGGGACCTTCCCTCTGATTTTCAGAAGATTTTGGGTGATTTTTATGAATTAAAACGAAGCTGGAACACCTTTTATAAAGCAAAACCGACTTAGGATGTGGGCCTCACCTTGACGTGTCTGCTTGCGTAGTCTTACAAAAATGCAGATATCTCTCTATTCTGAAGTCGTATGGATGAACGTTTTAGTGAGTTGGAAACTAGACTCGTAGAACGTCTATTTGGTATATTGGGGGTCCACTAATTCTTTATATATTGGGAGAAACACCCCAAAACATTTAACCCCAAATTTAAAGAGAATCTCTTAAAGGAATTTACAATAACTTTTTCCGACTTTTGTTTCGCAACTTGCTTGACTTCAAAACTTATCATACGACCATTTTACGATCATAATACCTCACAAGACATCCTTCTTAGTGTATTAGACACTATTAATCTTACCTCAAAAGTACGGGTTAATTTAAACCTTTCAAACGAGCGAGGTGTTACACGAGGTATTTCTTTAACTCGAACTTTTGTGTTAAGGGACTCCTTTGACCTAGAACCTTGATTTAATTCTTTGATATTACCAAGAATGTTGACGGAAGTCAACGATTTCCAAAGTTGAAGCTCTAAAATGAGAAACTGTCATAAAGACCAAATAAACGGTCTGGGCACCGAACTACCGGTCTCGACAAGCCATAAATGACTTGGGGCCGCTACACGCAAGCTCTAATGGTACAAGAAAGGTGAAAATGCGTAAATGACCGGAAGGGTCATTACAGGTTTTTTGGCCAAAATTTTTCGTGGGCGTCCGTGACGACCTATTTAATGGCGCGCGTTGGTTCGTAGGGGAAAATATGGGCTTTTAGGATTTCAAACGTGGCTCGAAATGGGAAATATGGATTTTTCAGTTTTTTTGTGTGCTATAATACATGAATTTTGTGTGATATGTGCATCCGACGGTTTTTTGGCCAAAAATTTTCGTGGGCGTCCGTGACGACCTATTTAATGGCGCGGGTTTGTTTGGAGGGGCAAACGTGGGCTTTTAGGATTTCAAACGTAGCCTGGAATGGGAAATAGGGATTTTTCGGTTTTTTAGTATGCTATATGATAATACTATATTATAATATAGTCATTTAAAGAGTTTTGTTTAGGAAGAGATTTATTCTCTCAATAGGTTAAGAATATTTTTATATTAGTATTATCATATGTAGGTTAATTGATCAAACTCATATCATATCATAAAGTTTTTTTGTGTGTGATCTGATTTGTTGGATGCATCTCGTGATGTGTGGTCAGAATTGTTTGACCTCAAATCTCATGGGTTCATCCGTAAGGACCTAGTAAATGATAGTGAATACTTTTATGAAATTACGTCGCTCATTTAGGATTTTCATAACTCTAGGAAAAAAAATTAGACTTTTGGAGGCATCTTGTGGGTATTAGTCCATAATTTTTTTGGAATATGTGCGACGGGAACTGCTTGACCTCAAATCCTATGGATCCATCTGTAAGGACCTAGTAAATGATAATGAATACTTTTCATAGGCTTACGTCGCTCATTTAGAATTTTTTTAAGACCCCGAAATGTAAATTTAGAAATTTGTAGGCATCTCATGGGTATTAGTCCATGATTTTTCTGAAATATGTGTGATCAAAATTGTTTGACCTTAAATTCCACGGGTCTATCCGTAAGAACCTAGTAAATGATCAAAAAAGTACGCAAAAAAGGGATAAAATGGACAGCCGAGCAGAAAGTTATGAATGTTTAAAGTTTCACAAATTTACAACTAGTTTTTGGTTTAAGGAATTATGAACGTTTGAGCTCTGTCTTAACAAAGTTAGGTTAGTCCATGAATTTTGTGTGATGTGTTTTTGATGATTTTTGGCTTAAATTTTTTTGGGAGCATCCTCAACGACCTATTAAATGATGCACGTTGGTTCAGAGAGGCAAACATAGAATTTTTTCAATCGAAATGAATCCCGAAACAGGAAAATAGGATTTTCTCATTTTTTTTCCGTAAGTGTTAGTTCATGAATTTTGTGTGATATATGCGTCCGTCAATTTTTTGGCTAAAAATATTTGAGAGCATCCGTGAAGACCTATTAAATGATACACATTGATTTAGAGAAACAAACGTAGGTTTTTTTCAATCGAAATGAAGGCCAAAATAGTAAATGGGGATTTTCTCTTTTTTTTCGTGTGTGCTAGTTCATGAATTTTGTGTCATATGTGCGTCCGATAATTTTTTGAGAATGTCCGTGATGACTTATTAAATAACGCGCATTGATTTGAAGAGGTAAACGTAGATTTTTTTCAATCGAAATAAGACCCGAAACAAGAAATGAAGATTATTTTATTTTATTTGTGTGTGTTAGTCCATGAATTTTGTGTGATATGTGCGTCCAATGATGTTTTGGCCAAAATTTTTTGGGAGCGTCCATGACGACTTATTAAATAATGCGCGTTAATTCGGAGAGGCAAACGTAGGTTTTTCAGTCGAAATGAGGCCCAACCTTTTTTTGGAGTGTCTGTGACGATCAATTAAATGACGCGCGTTAATTTAGAGTGACAAACATAGATTTTTTTCAGTTAAATGAAGCTCAAAACATGAAATGGGATTTTTCTCATTTTTTCGTGTGTGTTAATCCATGAATTTTGTGTGATATGTGCGTTCGATATTTTTTGGCAAAATTTTTTTAAAGCGTCCGTGATGACCTATCAAATAACGCATGTTAGTTCAGAGAGGCAAACATAGATTTTTTTTCGTGTGATATGTGCGTCCGGTATTTTTTGACTAAATTTTTTTTGGAGCGTTCGTGATGACCTATTAAATAATGCACGTTGATTCGAAGAGGTAAACGTAGATTTTTTTTTCGTGTATTAGTTCATGAATTTTGTTTGATATGTGCGTCCGGCGGTTGTTTGGCCAAAAAATTTCAGAAATATCCGTGATGATCAATTAAATAACGTGCATTGATTCAGAGAGGCAAACGTAAATTTTTCAGTCAAAATAAGGCCCGAAACAGGAAATGAGAATTTTTTAATTTTTTGTATGTGTTAATCTATTAATTTTGTGTGATATGTTCATTCGGTGATTTTTTGATCAAATTTTTTTGGAAGAGTTTGTGACGACCTATTAAACTGCAAACATTGATTTGGAGAGGCAAACGTAGATTTTTTTTTCATTCGAAATGAGGCCCGAAATAAAAAACAGAGATTTGCTTACTTTTTTCGTGTCAGTTAGTCCATATATTCTGTGTGATACGTGCGTTGGTCGATTTTTTGATCAAAATTTTTTGGAAGCATCCGTGATGACCTATTAAATAATGCACATTGGTTCGGAGACACAAACATATATTTTTTCAGTCAAAATGAAATCCGAAACAGGAAATAGGATTTTTCATATTTTTTTCGTGTGTGTTAGTCCATGAACTTTGTATGATAAGTGCGTCCGATGATTTTTTGGCCAAAATTTATTGGGAGGGCCCGTGACGACCTATTAAATAATGCAGATTGATTTGGAGAGGAAAGCTCAGGGTTCAGGGTTCAGGGTTCAGGGTTCAGAGTTCAGGGTTCAGGGTTTAGGGTTCAGGGTTCAGGGTTCAGGGTTCAGGGTTCAGGGTTCAGGGTTCAGGGTTCAGGGTTCAGGGTTCAGGGCTCAGGGCTCAGGGCTCAGGGCTCAGGGCTCAGGGCTCAGGGCTCAGGGCTCAGGGCTCAGGGCTCAGGGCTCAGGGCTCAGGGCTCAGGGCTCAGGGTTCAGGGCTCAGGGCTCAGGGTTCAGGGTTCAGGGTTTAGGGTTCAGGGTTTAGGGTTCAGGGTTTAGGGTTCAGGGTTTAGGGTACAGGGTTCAGGGTTTAGGGTTTAGGGTTCAGGGTTCAGGGTTCAGGGTTTAGGGTTCAGGGTTCAGGGTTTAGGGTTCAGGGTTCAGGGTTCAGGGTTCAGGGTTCAGGGTTGAGGGTTGAGGGTTGAGGGTTTAGGGTTGAGGGATTAGGGTTTAGGGTTCAGGGTTCAGGGTTCCGGGTTTAGGGTTCAGGGTTTAGGGTTTAGGGTTTAGGGTTTAGGGTTTAGGGTTTAGGGTTTAGGGTTTAGGGTTTAGGGTTCAGGGTTTAGGGTTCAGGGTTTAGGGTTTAGGGTTTAGGGTTTCGGGTTTCGGGTTCAGGTTTAGGGTTCAGGATTCAGGGTTCAGGATTCAGGGTTCAGGGTTCAGGGTTCAGGGTTCAGGGTTCAGGGTTTAGGGTTTAGGGTTTAGGGTTTAGGGTTTAGGGTTTAGGGTTTATGGTTTAGTGTTTAGGGTTTAGGGTTTTTTTTTAGTTTAATGACCCTTGAGGTGGGTCAGGGGCTGAGCAGCACCCCCAGGCCTTAACATTAATAAAACAAGCAAAAAATACAAGGAGGGGGACATAGACCTTACCTCCGATCCTATGGTGGTTCATAAGTCGGCCAGCCTACTAAGGCCGGCTAACCCATCCCCGATACTAGAATGGAAACCTAGAAACTATGCACCTACGAGAGGACTCCTCTCGATACAAAGCATCTAGGAAAGCAGTAAATAAGGGAGACTCT